>JAQFVV010015671.1:0-12469 GCA_028023455.1 Epiperipatus broadwayi
ATTATATATAGAGTAAGTTAAAAACAAACTCTTATGAAGCTTCAAAATACCCTCAACCTCAGACCGTGGTTTCTGCCTCTAGCGTCATCAGTGAGGTGATAGGGAATAAAAATACTAGAACTAGTCCAGCATTTTATCAATGCCTAACTATTGAGAAGAAAATCTGAAACTTTCAGACATTTAAATGTCCAAAAATCCAGCTATCTAACTCAAATAGCCGTATGGGACTGAACTAAGTTCAGATACACCATATATAATAAAGCTCTAGCAATATAAAATCGCCAAAGCATTAATAGCAAAAAAACTAAAATTAAATTGATAAAAAATCAAGTCATATGACCTAATTTTAATAAAGCTCCTATTTACAGATGTTATATATAGAGTAAGTTAAAATGCTGGACTAGTTCTAGTATTTTTATTCCCTATCACCTCACTGATGACGCTAGAGGCAGAAACCACGATCTGAGGTTGAGGGTATTTCTTGAAGCTTCATAAGAGTTTGTTTTTAACTTACTCTATATATAACATTTGTAAATAGGAGCTTTATTAAAATTAGGTCATATGACTTGATTTTTTACTCAATTTAAGATCTAAATAATATTCAAAATAGGCTAAACTCAGATCCAAGTGTAATAGGAAACATGAAATTGATTCTAGAACTGAAAAAAAGAAAGATATAAAGATTTTACAAAGGGCCCTAGCAGAATTAATTTCAATCAAAAAGACAAAAATTTTTTTTGTCAACCACCACTGCTAAACAAAAAGCTATATTCAGTGGGCGATTGGTGCAGGGAAAACAGAGATTATAATGGCATCCCTTCTCATTGATGGACAATTCTACACAGGCACTGCAATGCTGGATAAAAAATTCACAATCACTTTAAAGGAAAACTGCAGAATGGTGTAGGACAGCAATAAGATATGATCACAGCATAAACAATGATGAACTACATGGGATCACAGAAGCAAAAATTCTTCAAAAACTACAATCAATCCCAGATAGCACACACTCCAGGACCACAACATAAAGCCTCCAAATTCATGTTCCTGCACCTCAGTCATTTCCACCATTTCCAATAAGTAAAAAAATTATTGATGAGTTATCTAAGAGGTGTAGGGACATACAAAGTCTCTACCCCAATCTTGCTGGTACCTTTTGTAAAAAAGCAAGGCGATCCTCATGGACATTAATAACTTGAGACCTATCTCAATGACCCCACTTATTAATCAAGGTCATACAAGCATATATCACATTCATAGTTTGCAAAAAAGAGGTCCAGCGACTGCAGATGCAGTATGCCAGCTTAAACGACTGTTGAATACATTGGAACATCAAGAAAGCGGTCTGATTACTCACTCCAATTGGACATTTTGGTGGCATTTGACTCAGTCAGAATAGATACTTTGTTTGAAATCCTAAACATATATTTAGTCCCAAAGGTATTCTTAACAAAATCATTGAGAACCTCCTGATGAACAGGGAAGTATTAATGATGCTCAATGGAGAAGTTGCCCTGGGATTTAAGCCTTTACTTTCTATCCTGCAGGACTTCCCATCGAGTGCTCTCCTGTTTATCATATATATATATTGTAACAAAATATAGTTATCATCAAAAGAAAGATATTACCATACCTGAGTTGTCTACAATATATAAGAAATAATCATAAATTCAAAAATTTAAATGATGATCAAATTATTAATAACAAGTATTATAGCAATGTATTATGGAAATCACGTGAAGTGAGTACACTAGTAATTTCAATAAAATCTAACTCAGGTATACAGACTGTAGGTTTTATCCACTTTCCTTTCTTGGTTTGATGTTAAGTGCATGTTTAAACAAATACTAAGTGAATATGGTCTAGCAGGGCGCCACTAGATTATCTGAATCTAGACACGGTTATATCTGATAACCTTTCACATGTACCGGGTCTTCCATCAGTTAATAACTAAAATATTATTAAAAACCAAAATAATAACAATATATCAGTTAAAACTAAAATCATAACACCATAAAAAAAAAATTGTTTTACACATTAATACTGTAAAATTAATAAACAAATAATTTTCATACATTCAAGGTCATTTATGAAGCTCAAAGTTATTATTAGTAAGACATTCTTGTTTTTAGTCGATCTGAATAGTCTTTAAAAGTTCTTTAAATAAAAATATACCACTTTATTGCTAAAATGTTTATTAAGACTGATATCATAAAGGGAAAATAGATATAAAAAGTCATATTGCCGATCTTTTTGTTTGTGGTGAATTTCAAGGGTTCAAACTTGTCTTGTATTTTGTCTAAATTTCTGCAGCTACCATTTCCGTTTTATGTGGGAACAATCTCTTTCTTGAGGTGTATAACTACTTGATGATGCTGACTCTATTGAGGTTATTTGCTTTAGTGGACAATTTGGAAATCATTATATTAATTTTTCTTCTCTTCCTGTCAAGCATGTGGATGAAATACTGTGGTTGTTTTCCCTTTTGTAAATTTTCTTGAGTTTAAAATCAGTTGTTGGAACAATTAATTGGACTTGATGATTAATATTTATCAGTAGATTAATTCATCTTCTTTGAATGTAGTTGAATACTTTCTTCCTTCTATTAAAAAAACATCTTATTTCTCTGGTCAGTTGAAAGGTGTAAAGAATATTATTTTTAGACACATCTTTTCTTTCCTATGTGATGTGCAGCTTCCCCAGATGGTCCCGGGAGCCGATGGGACATACATATAATTTTTCTAGCAAGACATTTTTTTATATTTTCAGCATTCAATTTGATAGTTTAACAATCTGAATCAATCACAATAATCTTAATAATAATTCAAGACAGCTTTTTATATCCAATTTTTAGCTAACTTAACCAATCAGAGATAGCATCACTTGCTATTTTTGGACAAATTTGTTTTAATTAGATCTCTAATTTATTTTCAACTATATTATTTTTCAACTGAAAAGTTTAATCCTTTTTCCAGACACTTTTGTTTAAAAAAAAATAGACTCAATCCTTATTTCCTTTCTTTTCTTTTTTTCTTTCTTTTTAACATCCAGGTAACACTTCAAATCTTTGAGCTTCCTTTCTATAGATCTTGAGATAAGACAATTTCAAAATTTAGAGCTCTGACTCTTTATAAGCTTCCAAAGTGAAACAATCATTTACAAAAAAAATTGCTACAAAGGTCGATATCTGATTAAACAGATTTCCTCTTTTAACAAACAATTGTACAAAAAAAAATAATTCTCACAGATTTAATACTTCCTTTTCTTTCAATATATTTAGGAAATGTAAATTTTTGTATGTAATGTAAGCACATCCTTCATTCTTTCAAATCATTCATAAACTAACCTTAAATAATATGATTGCTAGCTTAGTAATTATAACCCAATTATTTAATTAAGTCTGTAACTTTTAAATCCCAATTATAATTAAAGAAAAGCAAAATAAAAGTATAGAATAAAATATTAGAATTGATCAAGCATAGGTTAATTTTAAAGAAAGTTAAAATGTTTAATATTTGAAATATAAAACAATTAAATAATTTACACATACATTGCCTATATGTATGCATTATAACTTTGCTTTTTAACAGAACTATTTAAATATTAAATAGTTTAAATGTGTGTATTACCTTTCTATCAACACACAAACAAATAAAGCATATAATTGTTGTCCCACTCTCTGTCTAAAGTGTTTAAGATTTTAATCTGGTAGGGTTTGAACTTGGATGCCCTACAGCTTCTTTTATGGTTTATATAAAATTGTGATGATGATTTTTGTTTTACACTTTCTTACATGCACATTACTATAAATTTAGCTAGTGACTAAATTGTAATGGCACAATATATAAATTCCCTTCTTAAAAGTATTGAATCAAATCTCCCTGAACTATATATTCCTCCAATTAAGAAATTAATTAAACATCTGTCATACATGGATGACATACTAGTGATTCTTCCATCTGAAAAACATATTCTGAAACTACAAGAGGTGATACATGAATATTCAAAATGTTATGGCCTAAAATTTAATCTGGCAAAGTCTGTAGCTTTGAGGTTGATCTTGGGACAAATGGTTGCCTCGAGAATTGTGGCCAAGCCACAGAAATTCCACGGTTTCCTATTGCACTTGTCTTCAGTTTTAATGAGAAGCAAATATCCAACAATCCCTGCTAGAGGCAACCAAAAAGATAACCACATCATTGTCTGAAATATAATCTTTCATCTATGGTAAAGTCACATTATTAAACATGATGGTATTGACAAAGATTAATTACTAGCTCCCTGTGATTAAGCCCACTAAACGGTTCATCTTGAAAATTGCATCCTTATGCTCTGGGCTGTTCTGAAAAAAGAAAGTAGTAGCAATAAGCTACAGACAGAAGCAATGACCCAGGGCCATTAATGAAATAGGTCTCCATGACATTTCTACCTTATGGTTCCAGAAGTCTTACAATTTTTTTCCATAAATTAAAAATGAATCAACAGAATGAAGAAATTCCAACACTCATCATTTCAACAGACCGGCTTCCATCACTGCAGAGAAGAAACTGGCTGGATCTCCAACTAAATGAGCTTATGAAATGCATAGCAATTAATAAAGATACATTTCAAACAAATTAACATACTGGCAGGCCTTTAGTATAAAGCATACTGACTTAAAAGACCATCTCTCAAGTTTAGCCATCACAAGTGATAAAATTAATAAGGAAATTCAAAAGATGGAGCTTAGAGTCCAAATATCTGGATTATTTAATCAAAATCAATGTAAATGCATTTTACCTACTAATGAATTTTTAGTTAATAAAAGAGGGTACTCAAAAATTGACTCAACTTGCATGATTTGCAAAAAAGAAGATGAAACCATCAACCATTTCAGATTCAGATGTAATCAGCTAATGCAACTTAAAAATACACTAATGAGTCAGATCAAGGCAAATCAATCTAAATTATTTAATTTGAAAGAATGTATCAGAAAGGATCATACCCAGAAATTAGACTCTCATTAATTCTTGATCATCTATTGTGGATTACTAGATGTAAGCTAATATTTAATCATCAAAATTTTAACCCTATTAACATCATGCAGAACAATCTAAAGAAAACAAGAACAAGAAATAGCCTGATAACCCCTGAGGTTATTTTTACCATGACTTGGGACATGCTAGGATTTATCCTCCCCATGGCCCAACCGATAGCAGGATGCTCCAAAAAGAGAAAACAGAAGATTGACTCAAATTGGGAAAATCAAATGAAGGAATGAGAAAACACTTTGAACAAAATAACCTTCAATGTAATAATGTAATCTTTAATAAATTATTTTGGAAACTAAAGATATGAAAATAAAAATTGTAATTATAAATTTTTATTAAACGCTCACTATTATTTCAGTAATAGTTTTAACAAGGCTGTAAACCTTAGCAATGAGCGTCTGAAAAAATCGTCACTAGGGACCTCTGTAGGTCTTTAAAACACATGCTTACGCTATGAAGACCTACAGAGGTCCCTAGTGACGATTTTTTCAGACGCTCATTGCTAAGGTTTACAGCCTTGTTAAAACTATTACGAAAATAAAAATTGTAAAAATAATGTTATTTAAATTGAATTAATCGAGTTTTTAATTAAACAAAATAGACTAAAAAGTTAAATAAATTTGTGAGATGTGCACAAAATAAACATATTTGAATATTGAAAGTTGGATCTTTAAAAAGTTTTACCTTAGCAATTAAAAATAATGAGAGCTAAACATATAGATTAATTATGTCTAAAGATAAATTCTAAAAGAACTAAAGTAATGTATACTTATTTTTAATAAAAATAAAAAACAAAGATCGTTAATAATAAACTAGAAAAAGATAGCAATTGCAAATTTTTTATCCAGATTATTAAAACGATTGGAAACCCTATTTGACCGAAATTGATTATAAAATTAGATGAAGTTCTTTTAATAGAAATAACTTAACGTTTAAAGGAAATGTGTCTGTACGTTTGAAAAGAAATGTTTTTAATAGATATATTATCAGTTCTTATATATGGATCTTTTACTTGATACTAAGAAGAATCATATAAAGTTCACACAATGAAGTAAGACAAGTTATATTAGAAATTCCAAAGAAAGATTGAAAGGGAAATATGAGAATGAGAGATCTAACAATTATTATTCACATCAATAAAAAAATTAAAAGATAAAAATGGAGCCAGGCTTGACACATTGCTAGAAGAGATAATAACAGATAGACAGTTGTAATTTCAAAATAGATCTGAAGAGATTTTAAAAGATTTAGAAAAATGTCACATGTCTAGATGGATAAATGAGACAAAGAAACATGCTTGAATGGTATAGAGAAGAGTAACTATGAATAAGAAGAAATAAATTATACTTGGAAAGACTTTTAGTCTATAGTTGAATGATAATGTTGAAAATAATGATGATGAATGAAATAGAATTACTATATTATTTATTGACCAAACTAGGACTTTTGAAAGAGTTCATTTTTGTACAACTTTTACTAATATTATAACAAAAAAGTAAAATAAAAATTCTGAACCGTTGAAATATGTTAGAAATCATATATGTTAGTCTTGGGATGATTCATAGAGTATATATATATATAAATAAAATTATTTATTGGTGCACATATATATACCACCCCATCCCCAGTCAATACTTAACATTAAGCAATAAAATGTCAGCAGAGAATCAGCAAAAGCAGCACTCAGATAATAAATGGAAATTTAACTTATCAGGGTCTATGTTCTTAAATAGAACTTTGAGTAGCTACAATTGATTGAAACAAACTGAGATTCAATATAAATTGCAACTTTGGGGCTGCCAGATAATAGGTTGACCATTTACTTATATTCCACTTTATTCAGACTTATGTTTATTTCAGAAGGGATGCTGTAGAAATTAGGATCAATTTTGGTGTCAGCAATGAAATTCATCTAATAATATGCAGTTGGTTCTATTTCTTATACACCCGTGCTTAGGAATTTTTCAAAATTTAAAATGACTATGTATTAGTTCTGATAATATGTTGAACTATTTTCATCATCTTTCATTAAATGTTGAATGTATCGAAAATTTTAAACTTTTTAAATACAAACAACTTGTTAGTAATAACACACATATAGATATCACAGTTTATCAAATACATAACATTTCGAGTAGTATTATTCTCCACTCTTCTTCAAGCTGTTTCTGACCCGACCAATGACAATATTAGTACAGAAGTTGAACGACTTACACCTTTAGATTCTTGAATATTGAATTTTAAGGCAACGCTCTGACCAACTGAGTGTGAAATTAAGGTAGCGTTTGGTGTCAATAATATTTTATATTTGAATTTCAGTCAGAGATATGCAATTGGTTTTATTATATATATATATATAATAACAGGCAAACATAATTTTTATGGAGCTAACTGTGAAATAATATTATAAATTATACTTTTTAGGTTGTATAATCTAGTTAACTAAAAAACAACAATCCACAAGGCTCTTTAGACTGTGTATATATATTAAGAATTTCATGGCATTGTCACCAGTATACCTGTCCAAGATTTTAATTTGGGGTTGAATCGAGCTGAGGAAAACTGGATTTTTTTTTTCCAGGTTCCACTCTGGTTTAGAAAGTTTCTTTCACATATATAAATCATAACTACCCAACATCAATCAGTAAATGGACATCTAAATGTCTTTAATTACAGAATAAAACAAAGATGGAAAAAAAAAATCTCAAAGCTTCACCACCTGACTACCTGGTAGTGGCGAGCTGTTGGAGAAAATCTTGTCCTGCAGTGGATATATATTATTAAGAGATCAAATAATCTGTTATGCAAATTTTAAAAAATAAGTTCGTTTATAAAAATAAAATAAATATTAATGACCTCTATGCAGAATTTTTTATTGTTGTAGGTTTACAAATAGGTTAAGTTTACTTTAAAATTATAAACATTTTTGTGAACTTAAATTAAATACTCATTTAGCAATCTAGTAGATAAATAAAAATAGCATCCTTCCTTAGCAATCTATATTCCAGTTTTTTTTATTAATTAAATAAAGTTTTGAACTAATGAGCAATACAATCTACTTCCAAATGTTTTCATGGTCTATAGTTTTTGCAGCCCTCTTCTATATCTTGCAAATTAAAAAAGGATAGCAACTCACAAAATTCAAAACATGCTAGATTTTCAGTTTCTAACATTTTCATATTTACTTCAGAATGCATGCCTAGAATTGAAATGTCAGAGCTTTTATCTAGAGATTGAGGTTGATAAAACCCTATTAAAATACAATATAATTATTTATAACAGAGACAAAATTATTCATACAGTAGAGCGACTCAGTGTAAACTATAGTAATCAATGGATGCGTAGGAAATGGTGATTGTGTGCAAAATGTTTATTCACATCAAACTTTATAAATTGGAAAATCCAGAACATATACTAAAGTATAGATACAGGAGTAACAGATGTAAGCCCGGGATAAAGTTAGAGATTTGGGATATAAGTCAACATATATTAGATAGCTATTAATTAGACAGATAGCACTTGCAAGAGTACCTACCAACATATTGCATAATTATAAAAAATGATATTTTTATGGTATAATGTTTGTATGCAACTAAAATTAAGTTTATAATAATAATTCATTTTTATAATTTATTTAAAGCATCTTAGGAATAACCACTGCAATTTTCATTTTATTTTATGACCAAATAAATAGTTTTATTAATTTTTATACTAAATATAGGGGATATCATTTTTATGTGATAGAAGAATATAAAGTGGAATAAAAATCCTCTGTATAGTTTATGTACTAGAGATGAAAGCAAATTCAAGAATTAAAAATTTGAGCATGATCTTAAACTGAAGAAAACAAAAAAAAGTCTGAGTTGGTTAAGTTAATCGAAATAAAATACTAAACCTGCCGCTTTGGAATTTAATCATCATTTAACACCTAGCTTTTAAAGGTCAGTATGTGTGTATAGATAGTCAGATCATTCCATCTGTAAAAGCGCATGTGCTGTGGTTTAAGCTACATTGTTATTATAATAATAATAGTTATAGATTTACATATATAAAAATTGATGTATTGGTTTACACAGGATTGTAGGAATTTTTACATACTGTGGATTAGTTCAAGGTGGTTTACATAGCTCAGATTGCTGTTGTTACATGGGTAATTGTACATTGTATATGTGGTTTACATATGTAAAAGTTGATTTATTGACTTGCATGACATTACAAGAATTTTTTTCATGCTGTGGATTAGTTACAAGGGGTTTTACATGGCATGGATTGCTGTGGTTACTAATCTGTAGTGAAACGGTTGTCTTCAAGTCCCTCACCGTTTCAGCAACCATCCTAGTAACCCACTCGTCTGTGCTAAGTTCAAACCTGTTTAATAAGTCTAAATTAAAGATTTGTAAGCTAAAAATTGCAATCACGGCTATATAAACAGCATTATATACGCACATACGAAAGAACGCTATAAGTGAATAGTATTGCCAGAGTTATAGCGTATAACTTTATCGCGTAATATTTTTAAACAGTAATAATGTAGCGTCAATTTATTAATTTATTACTTAAATTCGTATGTGGGAATATAATCCACCTATATTGAATATACATATATAGCATAGTGGCGTGATTAAAATATTTATTAAATTTTAAGTTTCATTTTTATTATAAACCAATTTAATGTAAAAACACATTGGAAAGGGTGATTGATTGCAAATGCGCTGACAAGTTTCTTTTATTTTTAGAAAAAAGAATTTTTTTTCTAAAAATAAAAGTATTTTCGGAGAATTAAAAGTTTAGTAAAGTTTTTGCTGTAAACAATTGTATCAGTATATGCCACACCTGCCTTAGGTTTCTAAAAAGAAAAGCCAATTTTAAAATAATCTAGCTAATTGATTCTAAATTATTTTGGAGACCTCCGCTAATTAAAAATATGTTTACAGCAGGGGATTTTACACATAAATTATAAAATCAGAACAAAATTCCTGACTAATTAAAAATAAAATCTAATATCGGATTAAACTGATTAAAATTCGATTTAATTAAAAGTTGATAATCAGAGAAAAGTTATAACACCTAAAAGGAATGTCAGCATATTTGAAGTCAATCGCTAATTTCATAAGCAAATTAAAAATTTTGTAATCTTGATGGAGATGAAATTCCAAGGTGTGTGGGCTGATAAGGCGATCATTTAAAAAGGCCATGTAAAGTGGAGGAGCCATCTTAGATCTTTACTTTTTGAAACCTTGACAGCTTGAATGCTACATCTGTGAAGTTTTGCCCTCTTTGATCATCGTTAAGCTTTGGAATCCAGCGTGTATCCCTGAACCAAAAAGCAACCGTGAACATTTTGACATCCAGTTAAGACAATAATTTTTATATTTGAGCGAGAGAAAATGTCGGGCTAAAACAGGCAGCCTTAGCTAAGCTCCAGAGTGAAGGCGACGGGCCTTTACTTCCATCCAAAAACCACCATCACCAGTATGCCGCCATAACAGCTCCGCTCTAACCGTGGGAAGAAGATGATGCCGCAAGCCGCCACAAAGACTCCCGTAACTCCAGCTCAAGTACTACAAGATGACCGGTAACCTCCACCATTTCTAACTGCAGTTCAATATATTAATTTTCCTTTAAGTCTAGACTTATAAAATGTATTTTAATTCTAAAATCTTGAATTCAAGTAAATTGCTAAATGTAAAATTTTATTCTTAAATTTAATTATATAATTCTGACCTACTTTCTAATGTTTCAGATCGGAAGAGCATTTTAATAATTTTATTTTCAATTTTCTCACTGCAGTTGTGACTATGGTTTCTTTATTTTTTTTTTTTTATTTTAAAATATAAATTATATGCTAATGCCTCGAAACAGCGGGCATTCAATATTAATAATAAAGAGAAGAGAGAATGACCCTCTTCATTTAATAATTATTTATCGTAGCTTAATGCACGCTGTTTCGAAACCCTCTTAAATAACTGTTAAGAATTGGCTATGTGCCGATTATTATTTTTGACCTTGATTATTTAATTATTTGTTAGCAATTTTAAAATGGGGAATCTTGTTTTAACCCAAAGTAAATTTCAATTTAATTTTCACTAAGCAATATCGAAGCCTTGAATAAGTATATTTGTTATCTATTTCATTTTGTAAAAGCCCTCCAAATATACTTTTCCCCTTTTTTTGTTTTTATTAATTAATCGCGTAATCAAATGTGTTATTTGAGATTGAAACTAGAAAGCAAAGAATATTTAAAAGTACGCCCACGTCTAGCATATGATATTAAAATGCTGTGTTAGAGTTGGCGCTAATGATTCCACTGATTAGCTATCGTTCTCGTGGCTAAATATTAAATTATTACAACTCTTTTGTTAGCGGATGTGATAACTATTATTATGCACTTTAAACTTTCTCGTTATGTTGCATTTTTATTTAAGATGGGACTCGGAACGGCCATCCCTCTTACACTTCTTGGGTCGCACACGAATAAGACCTGACGTCAAATTCCAGGCGTGGGAGTGTTAGCTATCCCAACCCTCTTTAGCAGCATGGCGATCGGTCATAGGGGCTCCGGTGTTGATCACTAAAACCCTAAATATTAATCTATCCGCAGAGCGACATTTAGTATAACTGTTTACCAGCGCTATAGCGCATTGGTTCTTTTTGGTGGCCAACTCTTCCTCCCTTAAATTAAGTTTCAGCCATTGTCTGACATATTCAAGAAGCTGGTTTTCGGTCTCGTGTACAATAGTTTGAAATAATAATATTATAGATAAATTTGGCTTTAAATGTTTCACATATGTGAGAAAACAGAGGCTTCTTCAGTTTGTGGCTGAAAACCGTTGAATAAGAAGGATTAGCATAATCTGCCCCATAGCTACAATGCAGTGACTGATCAATAAGATAAAGCAAATGATGAAAACAATATTTAACTTCATCAAATAAAATAACAAATGTAAAATAATTTCAATTGTAAGGAGAGAAGGAGTTTAAGCGCTCTCCAAAATGTTAGACGCGCAAGCGCATTTAGTTGTGAAAATGCAAAGAATAATATAGATAAAATCGTCAGGTTTAATCTAAAATAAACATACAATTTAATAAATTACTCTGATCTCGATCTTATTTATTTCAATCCAGTTCAAAATTCTTTATATTATATATGTGATTTCAGGTGGATCATTAGTTTTAAGAAAATATATACAGTTAATAAATTCCAGTTTTGTTATGAGTCTCATTGCTTCTCCGTGACCTATGTCGGCCGTGTGGAAAAGAGGTATACTACGTGAAAGATTCAAGGTGGTCATTCGTAGGGTCGTGAGTCTTGGAATGCTGGCTTACGAGTTGAAGTGCGGTCGGACTCGGGGATGTTACAGTCCTAGTCTGGTCAGCTTCGGTCTCTTTTACTTGGATTCTTAATTCTATTACGCGAATGTGCAAACTTGACTGTTACA
>JAQFVV010015672.1:0-12467 GCA_028023455.1 Epiperipatus broadwayi
TTTATTATTATCTAAGTAGATTACCTCTTTCTGTAAAGATACCGACTAAAAGAAATTCAGTTTCCTTCAGTAATAAATGTTAATTTTTTTTTTTTTTTATCTATAATGACTGTTATACCCAAAAAACCCTGGTTCATCAAATGAGCTAGTCGTGAAACATCTGAACATTCATGTAAAAACAACTTGTATGTCCATTTTCTATCAATTTAATTTTGCAAATTGAATGTTTTAGCTAATATTTATTAGGAACGTTTGTTCATATTGTAACCGGACCGCCATACAACCCCTTTATTACCTCGGTTGTAACAATTTCCTGATGAGCATGTTGCAGGAAGGAACTATTAATTGGCATTCCCCAATGCAGATGTTATCCCCCTACAACAATATTTCCTGCTCATCAGAGGATGTAGCACCAGAGACTGGAAGCATGTAGACATTTCTGTGTTTGGTTTTCCAAACGGCACCACTAGAGTTCCATCTCACTACAACCTGACTTACCTAGGTCTAGTTATGCCAGACATAGCTCAGGAGGCATGAGATTCTCATGAACAAGTGCACTGAATGATGAGTGATGCAATAAAAACAAAATAGAATTGGACAACTGGATAACTAAATTTAATTTTTAGTAACAATTAATTTGCAAGTTCTAATAAAGTTCATTCCTATCCATGTGATGACTCATTTTCAGTTCATTTATGAAAAGGTTAGAAGCAGTTTATTGATCAATAGTTCATTTACAAGTCATTCTAATAAAGTTCATCCTTCATTTCAAATGAAGGCTCATTTTGATTTATCTTGGATAAAGAATTCAAAGAGTAAATGTGCATTTATATGCATAAGTTTCATTATTTTCTTCACATAAAATCAATATGCACGTAAGCATTTATAATCCATATAGTACACCTGGGTCTTGTTTTACACGGATTTAACATGATTTTGAAGTTACGCGATTCATGTTTCTTCGGAAGTCGAACTCCGATAATGCGCTATTACTTTAAATAATAAATTTCGCGCCCTTACGTCATATTGAAAGTAATAGCACATTATTAGAATTCGACTTTCATCTTAGTAATTTCAATATTTTCAGTGCTTTATAATAGTAAGATTTTATGCAATAATGAAATTAAAATCATGATTTCCACATTTTATGTATACCCACATTAAATTTTACAAGATTATAATGTAAATTTGTTCAAACATTGTGTGTGTTAATTTTGCATTTTAAATCACATTCTGTTTTTGCTTTTTAAAAAAGAACGTAATCAATTATTAATAATTTAGTGTCCGCAAGTGTATTTTTAAAAGGTGAGTAATAGCAGTGGGCACAATTAAATTTGACAATTAAAAATTAAAATCTGATTTTTAATTGTAATTAACAATTTAAAAATTACTTAAGGTGACCTGAAATTAATGTGATGTGAAACGAAATTTGATTTTTAAACGGAATTGAAAATTAAAGACAAAAATTAGAAATTAATTTTTAGTTGTTAGATTAATTACTAATTACGTTGTCACCAGAAAACCATTAACACAACATGAGAGTGAAGTTGGTGCTAGTTGTATTTCCTCTTGTGAAGAATCTGATTTTTTACCACTTTGCGAACGAACCTGTTTATTGGCAAATAGTGATAATAATTAAAACGTGTATAAAAAATGTAAATTACTGTAAATTATGCATAAAAATATATTGTTTTGAATAAAATTAAATATTATAGTTAAAAAAAGTTTGTCTTGTATCAATTTTTTTTAAATTTGAAATTTTTTATTAGTCATATTTTATTTCATTTTTTTTTGCGCGAATTTTAAAGTAATTTTACGTTGGTGCTTTGCTTTTATGCGATTTTTGAAAAATCACAGTGCGTATCCCCCCTTTTTCAAGGTAAGTTATGTCTATTTTTGTGCGATTTCTTTTGCACGTGTTTTCTGAGGAACCTATCTATCGCGTAAAATGAGACACAAGTATATTTCATTATTTTTTTTATCAAATCAGGTAATGTAAACAATTCTGGGTTTGTGGACTATTCATAATCCAGTCAATTGTCAATGTGCATTTATATGCATAAGTTTCATTATTTTCTTCACATAAAATCAATATGCAGGTACACATTTATAATCCATATAGTATTTCATTATTTTTTTTAATTTATCAAATCAGGTAATGTAAACAATTCTGGGTTTGTGGACTATTCATAATCCAGTCAAGTGTCAATGTGCATTTATATGCATAAGTTTCATTATTTTATTTATATACCATTGAGATGCATGTAAGCATTTGTAATTTTTATTTAGTTATTCTAATATATAACATAAATATTGTTATTTGGTCTGCCACAGATGTATATTTCTACCTATAAATTGATCAGGTGTTGCATTTATTTATTAGCCAGTTAGAGTTATATGTAATAGCTCAGTATTTCTGACTCTTCTAGGTATACTTATTTGTATATCAGTAATATAAATCGTTATAAGTATTAGTTTTTAGTTTTTTTTTTTAATCCAGATGCTTCTGCACATAAGAAGTTAATCATTTATGATTTGCCTCATTAAAAATGCCTTTTGATTATAGATATTTTTTAATATTTATAATTTATCATTGATAAAATATATTTTCACATAATTCATTTTAAGAAAGATGTTTGTTTTGTTTTTTATTTTTATAAACATGTATAAGTATTGAATAAAATACCTTTTGATTATTGGCATTTAAGACCTCTAGCATTTACAATTTATTATTAATAAAACGTATTTTTACGTAGCTATTTTTATTCATAATTTTTTTTCTTTAAGAAGAAAGACGTTTTGTTTGTCTTTTATAAACACATATAAATATTACATATTTTATAAAATTGCTACCTTCATTTTTTTTTATATCCAGTCTGTTCCATCAAAAAGGGGTCATTTTATTTAAGCTGAATGGCATTATACCCTTTCATGATGATCACCCAGGCAAATCTTGGAGAACCATGGCTTTTGGATGAAGAGAAGAAGTTGTTACGAATTAGCCTTCCATCGTTATGATATCCTTAATAAAATTTTCCACTTCCATTATTAATTCTTTGAATGCATGACTCGTCTAAAAACGAGAAGATTTGACATCACTCTAAATCGGCTACTTTTTATCCCACGTATACATATGATACGTCATTAGAAAGAAAATCAAAAGTTCTGTAAGATGGTGCCCTCTTCAGAATTAATTTACAAGTAAAAAATCAATAAAAATGACCATATATGTCAAACAAAACCAAAGCACCGCCTCCTCACCAACTTTTCTTGAATCTTATTGGCTGTCCCACTTCTGTCAGAAAGGGAAATGGCTGCCAAAAAGTAACGTTCGTTTTGATTTTTATTACGAAAATGATAAACGAATGTTTACAACATTTTAAACAATATTTGAATTGAATTACAAATTATTATTGATAAAATAATACTAAAAATCAAATTATTTTAGAAAAATATTTAAGATATTACCAAGAATTATTTATTTATTGCTACATATTGATCGTAACGTTAAAGTGAAAAAAAAAAGATTGCTGATGCAATCTTTTTTGGTTGGTTGAATAGCGGTTACTTTTATTTCACCGCCATTGAATATTTTTTAAATTATAAATCAAATTTTATTTTTGAAAAGATTTTCGTTTGCTTTCGTAATCTGACAATTCAGTAATATACTTTTTACAAACGAAACTAACATATTTATATTATTAAAAGGGATCTATTTTAACAATAGATTTTGTTAAAGTTGTGAGTTGGCCAATTACAAGTTTTGATTTTTAACTCATTCGGCCAATTATATAATCATCGTTCAAAGGGTTAACAGTGGCTATAAATATATTCCAAGGTTCCTTAAGATCAGCTGTCAATTAAATAGTCAAGCAACCCTTAGATGAAAATTTTAACTTTTAACTCTTCACTTTTTTTACTTCTTTAACTGCTCTTAAAATCTTTTTCAAAAAATCTTCTTTAAAATCTGCTCTGAACTTCCAACTCAATTATTTATACCCTGATCTCTGGATTGATTAAGCAGCATTTCCCACTGTATCTGATTTGTTATACAGCTCTCATTTAAGCCCGAGTGCTTTTTTCTTCTTAAGGATTGGACACTCTACTTTTTGTGGGACAGATAAGAAATCAAAAGGATAAGCCATGTTTTCCAATTTAATAAGACTGCCTCAAGCGATTATCACACTTTATACGACAACGTCGTTCCAAAAATTAAAAATGTAATATTTTTAATAAATGCCAACTTTTATTTATATCGTAATTTAAAACTATAAAATCAATAATGATTTTCTTTTAACTATAAACTTTTTGCTTTATTTCTTTTTTAATTTGATTAAATGGGGGGGGGTCTTTTGAATACATACGTGGAACAGTATATCTGTTTCAATATATTACACGTATATTCATTGCATCATATTTTTATACCTTTGGTTTTAAAATGTGGATATTGGTTGTTCTCACTTATATTTCACAGTTTGGTTTATATAATCCCCCCAAAATCATATTATCATTATTAATAGTAGCAGTAGTAATAGTAGTAGCAGCAGTAGCTACAGGGCAGTGGCGATGGTGGTAGCAGCAACGTCTCTTTTTCTTTACAAATTGAAATGACAATATTCATTTGTGAATGGATGCTGTTAGTGGTAATGATTAAGAAATATAAATATTGAAGAATTAATGGATTAAATATCATATATGTATACAATCAATTGCTTAAATAATCTTCCACTTGCAAAATCGATTTGGTGGTAATCAGACATATAAATAGAAAGTCTATTGTTTTCATGTGAATGTTCAAGTGAGTTAAGTTCCTAATTCACCTAATGAACTCAGAATTCTTGCCGAAATTCACATATAGTGAGAAAGCCTGGTCAAAGCAATAGTTCAAGATTTGTAACAAGCTTGGAGCAATGGACTACAAATCTAAAAGGTTTGATTAGTTATAAATATTTATCAGACGCATTCAACAATTTTTACATTAAGTTGTTAAATATGGGTGCTGGCTACTAATTGTAGAGTTGTAATTCTATATACTTTGGTTAAGTTTTCTTTTACAACTATAATTAAATTATAGGGCTAGGAACGCTAAGTAAGAAAAACCTTCAGAATAAAAGTTTTATCTTACACTGAGCCGCTTTTGATATCTTAGTCTTGATATCGTATTCATAGCACTGATTAGTGGATGAGAAGGTTTTGGGTATAAGATGTAATGTTAATTTTATGTAAATATATACGAATGGGTTATATAGCCCACTTTTTAGGGAGGAGGAAACGGGATTACTTTTTATTTATAGAGATTACATTTTTGGCAATATGCCAAATTATCTTGCGTTTAGAATCATTTCTTTCTATGCAGATACTAGGTGATGTAGGCTCAAATATGTGGTCGAGTTGTTTTTGTGTATATTTACATAAAGTATACATTGTAATAACTGAAACACAGGCTTATTATATCTGTGTCTATATATGTAATAATATAGGGTATATAAGCACAGACTTTTACACGCCTCAGGGTGGCCTTTGAGCATTCCATTATCAGATTTTCAATTGGATGGACAGTTGAAGAGTTGGAGTAGATTGAAGCCTTTCCATTAAAGTATGAAGATTGTCTATCTTAATATATATCTGAGCACTTATAGTATATATGTATGGAGATGGTAATCTGGACCAACTGATGATTGCTGGTTTAGCATGAAATACGTATATTGGTGATTATTTATCTTTTCAACATATATGTGTTCAAGTGTATCAGTGTTATTAGATAGAGTGGTGAGTGGTGGGTCGTGTGAAAGTCTGTGCTTATATACCCTATATTATAAAGTATACATTATATCTTATACCCACAAGTGTGTCATTTACCAATTGTTGCTACAAGTGTGATATCAAGACTAAGATATTGAAAGTGGCTCAGCGTAAGATAATAAAAAAACTTATTCTTATGTTTTTCTTATTTAGCATTCATAGCACCTATAATTTAATTATAAGGTTACATTTATGTCAATCAGTTACTTATTTATAGAAGGTCGGACATTTTTAATTATTATATTCCGTGATATTTAATTTTGTAGTATATTTATTTTGATGTATGTTTAAACTGTTGACATATTTCTATATTTATAGAAATTGCATTTTTCAATTGAAAGCTGTTAATAGAATTTTGGTAAAATTTGGTTGTTTTGGTTAATATTGTAATGATTTACGATTTTATATTTTACTATGTTTATTTATATAAAGATTACTAAACTTCAAAATTATCGACAACTTACTGTGATAGGCCAATAAACATCACATGATCACCATTTCTTATGCTTTCTCATAACTTATTAAAACAGGCAAAACTCTCTATACGTATTGCCACTCGTGCAAGCCACAGTAATCAATGGATGCCAGAAGGCTTGTGCATAAAATCCCCATCTAGTGCCTACTCATCCAATATCCCCAGACCAGTTTCTGGCTTGTGGCCTTCATCAGTGAGGAGCCTTGGATCTGAGAGGACTGCACCTAGATCTCAGGATCTAATGCAACCCTCCAGCAGCCACCTTTTACCTCTACTTAACTACAAAAGAGAATTTTGCCTTTTTTTTATTAACTTACTGTGACATGAATTTTAAAATAATTTTAGGTATAGATTTTTTTTTTTTTAACAAAATGTTTTTCCCTAATAAATCAGGTAATAGAAGTCTTATTTTTTCTATAAACAGAAATGATAAAAATAGACATATTTATTAGTAAAATTTCAACTTTTCCGATGTTAGTTACAAAAGAATCTCTAAATAAATAACTGGATTTTATTTAATATTGTCTCATCTCAAAAAAATGTCGGTGTTAAAAATAAATCACAAAACTATATTTTACAACTTCATTGTATTTTTAACAAGTACAAAATATTTGATCTTTTTTAAAAAAAACATTTCTTCTATCTATAAAATAATTAATAGAAAAAAAAATTATGTTAATTTTTTGTTTAGTTTTAGAAGGGTTACGAAACAAAAAGAATGTATAAAAGCATGCATAGACTGAATGATAAGAACCTTATAAAATGGGGTGAGGTTTAGCAACACACTGCTTATGGCATATAGCTGTCGACAAAGTAGATTTACAGTACTTAATTATTATCTGTCTATGTGACATATATATTGATACCAACTACCTTTTCAGATCCATGCACTCGGTTTTTGTCATGCTGGCAATCTCTTGTTTTTCTTTCCAATACATTGCCACAAACATCTGTACTTAATGTATAGAATACTTATGCATTTTAAATTGGAGATTATAAGTATAAAAACTGAGATAATTTTAAGATCATTAATAAAATTGGGCTCTAAAATTCATTCTTACTTTGTTTGATATATTTATGCAATTTTTTTTTCCAATACAGTACACGAAATTCAAGTATTGGGCATATTTTATCATTTGTCATTTAACTCATTATTGAGAGAACAGAAATTCTAGTTTGTGGTTGGATTATGATGTCTAAAGATATGCAATGGCAAGAACACATTAACGTTTTCTCATATAACCAAAAGTGAAAGTCAATAAGTAATGAGGATATTTCAAGCCCTTAACTTTTATAAATAAGGTCTTAAATTAATAAATTGATTTAAAGTGAATATGTATTGGATATATCTTAATCTCTCACTTATCTCATTCTGGAAAATTAAGGTTAGGTACCCATTCAAGGTAATAAAGATTTCTGATCTTCCTTGCAGTATATCTCCTTGTTATGCCCATAATTTGTGTTTGAATCCCATCTGGGTAAAGCTTGAAAAATCCTTTGGGTTTCAATCAGGCATAGCCCCCCCCCCCCAGCAATTTGCTCATAGCCAACAAGTTAGCAATCCAATCATCACCCTTATCCATCTCACATGTGGTCTCTTTCAAGGTCTTTCACAATCTCTTGGTATCCGGTGTAGATTTTCAACTATTCCATCTGTTATTATCTCATCTAGCAATACATCCAAACCAGCTCTGTTGCACTCTCTTAATTCTTTCAATGTTGTCTCTGATACGTTAGTTCTCTCACCCAAGTATTTAACTTTTGATTATTATTTTTTGATATTACTAATTTATATTTCTTTATATGTCATTGAGATAATTCTGCTAACACTCCAAATCTAAGATTTACACGTAAGGGTAAAACATATTATTAAAACCGTTACTAAATTATTTCTACCAAATGCACTATCCAGCTTTAATTCTCTGATTGACTTCCATCCATTATGTTTCTATTTATACCAGTCTAATATATTTTTAACTTTTAATTCAAGATTATCAATCCTTATTTTTAATTTCTAATTCGTGATTACAATCTTTATTACCTTGTGAGAAATTCCATTAAATATTACTTTAGTCTCCGTAGCATTTATTTTCAGACCTAGTTTTTTATTTTTTCCTGAGAACTTGTAGCTCGGAAACAGTCTCTTACCTTTCCATTTTAATCAATAAAATACTTCTTGTAAAAGTGCTGTAAAAATTTCAGAGATATGGAATCAAATCACCATGTTGCGTACCCTTCCCAATTTTAATCTTACCATGTAATTTAATCACTACTGTTGCATTTTGACTAATATTCTTCAAAATATGACAATATCCTGGGTCTCTATTTTAATGATCACCATGGAAATGCTTATCAAATGAAATGCCTTTTCAAAATCTCTAAATCCAAAACATTATTGGTACTTTTTTTTTTTAAGTGTCATAGCATCGGCCGGGACGCGAACCCACAACCCGGGCAACTGCCTGAAAGTGCAAGGCAGTCGTGCTGACCTCTCGACCACCAATGCAAGACAACATTATTGGTACTTTCTACTATATTCTTCCAATTGTGTGGTATTTCTTTGTCATTTAGTATTGAAACAGTAAGATTCACATTCGAATCTTAAGTTTCACCTTTTTCTATCATCTCTCACCAACCACCTTTATTCTACCCAAATTTAAACTTTTTGGTATCGAATTGTGTGTGTATAGTAATATTAAAAATGTATAAATATCTGTAAAATTCACCATAAACGCACACACATTTCGATAACAAATTTAAAGCAATAAATAAAAATAATTGCTATAATTTAACTTTCTCTTTTAGTTATATAATTTTATATAACTTCAACTATTTATTTTAAATTATAAAGTTTGTTAGTTTGTTGCTATTTTAAATTTCGTATTTTAATAATAATTTTGGAAATTCGATTGTAATTTAAATAAAAGTAAAAATAATTATATATTCCCTTTTGTACTTGAAATTTTGCAAGTAATGGTGGTCGGTGAGAGATAATAGATTAATTAAAAAGAAAAATTCCCTAAAAGTTTTAATTACGAAAATGTAAAAAGTAAAAAAAAAACCTAAACAATAGAAATGCAGCTTTCTGAATTAATTAAACTTATAAAAGTGGATTGATTCTCCTCGGGGCAAATGAATGGAACTAAAATAAAATAGAATAAAAGTGAAAAAGATAAGATAAAAAAAAGAGGACATCTTGGATTTCTAAGAACTTTTTAGTTAGACTTTGGCTGTTCTTTTGCTCGGTTGAGAGAATCCAAATCTTAATTTACCCACTACAGTATGTTCGAGTAGAAAGCACCCAGACTATTCTCCCCCCCCGGAGATGGTTGATCATATGCCGAACTTCCACATGTGCACTTCACCAAATAAACCAAAAGGATCTGCTGCCCAAACAATCGGAAAGCTGCTACTGAAATGAATACATAACCGGAGTTCTGGAAAGAAATGCTACTGTTTGAACTCATGAACAATCTGTTACTGACCATGAAATCTGAAAGCTTCTTATAAAATAGGTACCTATACCCAAGGCCATCTAGAGTACTCTAAATATTAGTCAAGCTATAGCTCACTCTCTATATAAATTGTATAATTACTAATTTACTTAGTAATCTATTATGTAAAAATTTTTTAATAATCTAGCTTACCTAACTCTGTCTTTTCTTGGGTACATATTTCTAATTTTACATTTTTTTATTATTTAATAATATCATGCCGATAAGATTTCCGACCAGGCCTCACCAAATTTTAAATATCAATTCTAATTACAATGGTTGCCATCTTGTGCAACAAATTTTAAAATTCTATTGCATTCAACTTTTTTTTTTTTTTCTTGTTTACACAAATAATATTTTTGACATATTTTTAAAATTTAATAATGCACAAACAACGATAAGTATTTTCATCTTTAAATTCGTTTGCAATAGCAAACCCCCTCTCCATTACAAACAGATCTTACACTTAGTATAAATGAAAACATATAACATATTTTAAAAAGATTACGTTTCAATTTTAGATAAGACTTAAAATTTTTAAAGTTTATAGAGTTTAGATTTGATCAAAAAAAAGAGAAAGTCTATAATTCATCTTTAAAGGAAACTAAAGTTCGGAGATTTTAAATTAAGAGTTTATAATGTTTTTTTGTTTAAAATATATACTTTCCTTTCTTTCTCCTGGCTCGTTCCTTCGCGATGAAGATCTGAATTTATACAAGATCCATTTCTTGTGGGCGATGACGATTTATGAAGACGCATTTACGATGTTTTCTGAAGACGGTACCAGTGGTTCGATCCCAGGATCCGTGGAGATGAAAGCTGCCTTCGGCCGGCCGAACCGAAGGAAGCACGAAGAAACGGATTACATTCTTAGTGACAGTGACAATCTATATATTTTTAAATATTTTACTTTCAGCAAGGCTTACGGAATTCAAAATTTAATTCTCTCTGTAACTAATTATTGTTTTGGATTTTCTTTTTATAGTCCTCAGGTACCTTATCTCTGGAATGCAGGATTCATCAAACATATTTCATGTCTGTATTATATTGGTTTATTGGGTTTGTGTCCAAGGTAAGATTTTGGGTTTTCCACTGAGGTCTGTGTCTCTATCTCTGGGCGGGAACTCTTATCTATTTCGTAATCATTTCTTTAATTGTCATTTTGCCCCAAGGATCCGTTTGTAATTTTTATATTTAAAAATTAAAAAAAATCTTCGCTATTATTAAAAAGGTTTTTATTTTATACTTTATTTAAAGATTTAGAATCTTTGTTTCGATTCTATAATTTTTTTTAAAGCTTATTTTAATATTTAAATCAAACATTAATAAATTATTAATTCGTTATTTGTGCATTTTGAACGTGTGTGTTTTAATTCAGTATTAGATATTTACAAAACATTACGTATTAGAATTTAAATGTAACGCATATATATGTCCCGTTACACTTATAAATATGTAAAAGTTCATGTTATATATAATTTATTGTGTAAAATAATTATTTGTTAGCTTGGGTCTATTTAGGGACTGATGACAGTCAATTTAGGGAACGGCACTTAGTGGAAGGGGTTTTATGCGTTATTTCAATAAATCTATAATGTATAATCTCATACGTATGGCTTAATCTTGTACATCTTTCCTAGAGTTCTGTGCTTATACTCATGTTATATTATTAGGTAATATTCTTAATTTGATTTAAGATTAAAATAAAAGCTAAGTTTGTTAATAAAAATTAAAAACTTAAAGAGTTATTCAACAGTGTATCATCATCATCAGTCCACTGCAGGATGAAGGTCTCTCCAAGTTTAATCCATCTTCTTCGATCTTTAGCTTCTCTTCTCCACATCACCCCTGCACACTTTCTTATTTCATCCATCCATCTCACAGTGGTCTCTTTCTGGGTCTTTTACAATCTCTTGGAATCCAGTTTAAAATTTCAATTGTCCATCTATTATCATCTCTTCTAGCAATATGTCCAGCCCAACTCCACTTCAATCTTTTAATTTTTTCAATGAGGTCAGTAACACCTGTTTGTTCTCTTACCCATACATTGCGTTTTCGATCTCTTCTTGTTACTCCCAACATGCATCTCTCCATACTTCTTTGAGTGGTCTGAAGTCTCTGTATTGCTCTTCTATTAAGTGTCCAAGTCTCAGATCCATAAATAAGAACTGGTAAAACACAGTTGTTAAAAACCTTCATTTTCAAACACATAGGCATATTTCCTTTTAGTATCAAGTTATTTCTACCAAAAGCACTCACCAAGTTTAATTCTATGATTAATTTCCTCCATTATGTTTCCATCTGTATTAATAATCTGACCAAGGTATTTATAACTGTTAACTTCTTGTAATTCATCATAATCAATCTATTTTCATATTTTGAGCAAATCGATTAAACATTACTTTAGTCTTTTTAACATTTATCTTTAGTCCTACTTTCCTACTTTCATCTGATAATTCCAGCAACATTTCCTGCAGATCTGAAGCTTTATTTGCAAAAACAACTACATCATCTAATTCTTGATAAAAATCTTCTACCAATTTCATGCTTCGTCAATAATCTCTCCTGTACCCAGTAATAATTCCATCTTTTTTTCTTATTGCAGATATATAAATTTCCTACCAATACTAAAAAAATGTTGTTTTACATTCTTCCGGAGCACTTTTATTTTCTTTTACAGCTTTCCTTGCTAGTTC
>JAQFVV010015673.1:2500-12457 GCA_028023455.1 Epiperipatus broadwayi
AACAAAAATAAATGTTATAGTTATTGATTGATTACAATACACATGATTGGTATAAGATTCACCATTATATCATGAAATCAATAATAATACACATAATTGACATCATCATCATCATTATCAACCATTATCAATCCACTGCAGGATGAAGGTCTCTCCAAGTTTAATCCATCTTCTCCGATCTTTAGCTTCTCTTCTCCACATCACCCCTACACATTTTCTTATTTCATCCATCCATCTTACATGTGGTCTCCTTCTGGGTCTTTTACAATCTCTTGGAATCCAGTTTAAAATTTCAATTGTCCATCTATTATCATCTCTTCTAGCAATATGTCCAGCCCAACTTCACTTCAATCTTTTAATTTTTTCAATGAGGTCAGTAACACCTGTTTGTTCTCTTACCCATACATTGCGTTTTCGATCTCTTCTTGTTACTCCCAACATACATCTCTCCATACTTCTTTGAGTGGTCTGAAGTCTCTGTATTGATCTTCTATTAAGTGTCCAAGTCTCAGATCCATAAGTAAGAACTGGTAAAACACATTTGTTAAAAACCTTTCTTTTCAAACACATAGGCATATTTCCTTTTAATATCAAGTTATTTCTACCGAAAGCACTCCAACCAAGTTTAATTCTATGATTAATTTCCTCCATTATGTTTCCATCTGTATTAATAATCTGACCAAGGTATTTGTAACTCTTAACTTCTTCTAATTCATCATAATCAATCTTTATTTTCATATTTTGAGCAAATCGATTAAACATTACTTTAGTCTTTTTAACATTTATCTTTAGTCCTACTTTCCTACTTTCATCTGATAACTCCTGCAACATTTCCTGCAGCTCCGAAGCATTATTTGCAAAAACAACTACATCATCTGTGAAATCTAAATGACTTAAATAATCTCCATTTACTTTCACTCCTTTAGTTTCCCATTTTAATCCACAAAAAACTTCTTGCAGCACTGCTGTAAAAGTTTTGGAGATATGGAGTCACCTTGTCTTACACCTTTCTCAATGTTGACTTTCCCAGTATCATTATGTAATCTAATTGTTGCTGTTGCATTTTTATAAATATTCTTTAAAATATGACAATATCCTGGATCTATACCTTGATGATCCAATGCTTTAATCACTGAAGAAATGTTTATAGAATCAAATGCCTTTTCATAATCTACAAATCCAAAACATAATGACAACTCATATTCATTTGTCCTTTCTATAACTTCTCTCAATACTTGAATATGATCTACTGTACTAAAACCACTTTTAAATCCAGCTTGTTCTCTTGGTTGGTGAAAATCCAAGGTTCTCTGTAGACGAGTTGTAATTATCTTGGTAAAAATTTTATATAAAACTGATAAAAGGCTGATAGGTCTGTAATTTCTAATATCTTCTTTATCACCTTTTTTAAATATTAATATTATTACTGCATTCTTCCAATCATCCGGTACATCTTTATCATTTAGACATTTGGTATATAACTTTGCTAATATTTTTTCTGTTTCTTCACCTGCTTCTTTTAATATATCAATTATAATTCCATCATTACCTGGAGCCTTTCCTTTTTTCATACATTTAATTGCATTTCTCACTTCTTCATTTAAAATTCTGGGCAATTCGAAAGATGTAATAGATATAGGAGGTACTTGTTCTTTATTACTATATAATTCTTGATAAAAATCTTCTACCAATTTCATAATGTCATCCCTATTTTTAGTAATAATTCCATCTTTTTTCCTTATTGCAGATATAAATTTCCTACCAATACCAAAATGTTGTTTTACATTCTTAAGACTTTTATTTTCTTCTACAGCTTTTCTTGCTAGTTCACAGTTATACTTTCTTATATCATTTTCAACACTTTTCCGGACCATTTTACAAAATTCGAGATATTCAATTTTTTTTAATGCATCATTCTTGTATATCTTCATATTCCTTCTTTTCTTCATAAGTTCTCTAGTCTCAGTAGAAATTTTATTAGTCAATTGCTGCTTTTTTCTACCAGCTATCTTTGTTGCAGTTTTTAAAAGTGTATCAGTTATTTTCATATTAATTTCATTCAAATCTGAATCATGTTCAAAATCTACTAATACTTGAAACCGATTTGTAAGTTCTAATTTAAATTCATTAGAATGTTTCTGAAGATTAGGAATATCAACTGTAAATATAGTTTTTCTTAATAATTTTTGTCTCTCTAGTTTTACATTAACATGTATCTTACACCTTACTAATCGATGATCACTTCCTGTGTTAAATTTATTAAGAACATTACAATCTTGAAATATGTATTTCCTGTTAGTCAAAATATAATCCAATTTTGCTGTACCTTCATTTGGATGCTTCCATGTCCATTTCCTTCTAACATTTTTCTCAAAAAAAGAATTCATAATATAAAGTTTTCCTTCTCTGCAAACTCCACAAGTCTATGTCCTCTCTCATTTCTATTACCATAACCAAAATTACCTACAACACTTTCATCTTTCATTTGTTTACCAATTCTAGCATTAAAATCTCCCATAACAATTTTAAAATGTTGTTTACTCTGATCAAAAGCCTTTTGTACATCCATATAAAAATCTTCTACTACTTCATCACTGTGAGAACTTGTTGGGGCATAAACCTGAATTATCTGCATTTGATATCTGCTATTAAGTTGTATAACTAATCTTGCCACTCTGTCTGATACACCATCAATCTCCACAATATTGTTCTTCCACTTTTTATTTATAATGAATCCTACTCCACTTGTATTTCCAATATTTGTGCCTTTATAATAGAGCATATGTCCACTTTTTAAATCAATTGTCTCTTCACCTTTTCTTCTAACTTCACAAAGTCCAATAATATCCCATTTAATATAAGAGAGTTTTTCTTCTAATTCTTGCAATCTTCCTTCACTTGAAAGTGATCTGCAGTTGTAAGTACCTAAATAAAAAGTCATCATCAAATGGCAGCCTGGGTCCCCTCCAGGATATTCTTAGCACCCTCCGCCTTCGGCCACCAACCAAGGCCTTGGTTGGTGACTTTACAGCCTCCTGGGATTAAGGGCCATGCTTTATTTTTGTCTGTCATAATTGTATAATTGGGAAAAATCTTTATCATTTACACAAACATTCATTCTGCCTTATCAGGCACTGAGAAGAAAGACCATGGTGTTTCTTGATCTTAAACTCAGAGGTAAAAAGCCAATAAACTCACCACGCTGGCTAATGCGTGTTGGTGAGCAGCCCATCCATGCTCGTATACTACATGAATAAACATATAGTAATAACAGCTGCAACGACAAGAACGTATGGAGTGGACATTAGGAATTTGCCCTGCTCGGTTCCTTTAAGGCCTCCAAGAGGAATCAAAGGGTCTCCTTTCAGTTAACAAATATATATAGAGAAGGGCAGCACATACTGTAGTGAAAATTAAATAATTAAAATTGGATTTTTAATCATAAAATTTTTAATGAAGTTAAAATTAATGAGAATAATGATTTACACAATACTTATAACATATATATATATATATGTAAAATAAATAAAATGTCCGTTAATTGAAACAAAATTGTAATTATAATTTAAATTAAATTTAATGGTTTACAAACTATTATAAACAATCCTTAAATCCGCAGAAGTACTTTCTTTAACCGAAAGTACTTCCGCAGATTTAAGGATTGTTTATAATATTTTGTAAACTGTTAAATTTATTATTTCAATTATATATATCATTTTTAGCTGGCTATTTTGAAATACGAACTCTAATGTATTTATATATTAATTCACAGAGGGCGGTACTGGATTTCTTAACCATGTGGGCTGATTTAATGCTTAATATATATATATTCTTACGATACACCCGGCTCTCGTTTTATGCGGATTTATTTAATGCGATTTTGAAGTTACGCAATTCATGATTCTTCTTAATATCTTTGTATGCGGTTTTCTTTTATGCGATAAAAATTATTAGATCAGAAGTCGAGCTCCGATAATGCATTATTACTTTAAATATTATAAATTTCGCACTCACGTCATATTTAAAGTAATAGCGCATTATCGGAGTTCGACTTCCATCTAATAATTTCAATATTTTCATCGCTTTATAATAGTACTGTAATAGATTTTATGTAATAAAGAAGTTCACAATTCACTTAAAATCAGAATTTCCCCATTTTATATACACATTAAATTTTACAAGACTATAATGTAAATCTGTTGAAACGTTATAGATGAAAAATACTATGTTTGTTGTTGTTTTTGCATTTTAAATCACGTTCTATTTTTGCTTTTTATAAAAAGAGTACGTAATTAATTAATCATTTAGTGTCTGCAAGTATTAAATTTTACAAGATTATAATGTAAATCTGTTCAAACGTTATAGATGCCTATAGGATGTATGTTGTTGTTTTTGCATTTTAAATCGCGTTCAATTTTTGCTTTTTATAAAATGAGTACGTAATCAATTAATCATTTAGTGTCCACAAGTTTATTTTTAAAAGGTGAGTAACAGTGGTGGGCACAATTAAATTTGGCAATTAAAATCTGATTTTTAATTGTAATTAACAATTTAAAAATTACGTAACGAGGTGATGTGAAACGATGAAATTTGATTTTTAAATGGAATTGAAAATTAAAGACAAAAATAAGAATTTAACTTTTAATTGTTAGTTTTAATTAAATTTTGCCCAACAGTGATGAGTCAGTGTTTTTTTATTATTGTAAGTCTTTCTTAGTTTTATTTTAAACTTTTAGTTTACTCTAACAGAGAGAAAAAAAAACACCCAAGAAAATGAATTTCGTTGGAAACAAAAATTTCAGTTTTAAATTGCTTAGTGAAATGGGAAGGATCAATAGTGATTGGAAAACGTTTTAGTTGTATTTCCTCTTGACTTCGTTTAGGAGAAGCTACAGTACCTCACATCATGACGGATCTGATGTCTCAAATAGCGATAATAATTAAAATACCATACATGTATGAAAAAAATGTAAATTATGCCTAAAACTATATTGTTTTGAATAAAATTAAATACTGTAGTTAATAAAAAAAAAGTAAAAAAAGTTTGTCTTGTATCAATTTTTTTTAAATTTGAAATTTTTTATTAGTCATATTTTATTTTCTTATTTTTTTTTTTATGCGAATTTTAAAGTAATTTTACGTTGTTGCTTTGCTTTTATGCGATTTTTGGAAAATTACAGTACATGTCCCCCATTTTTCAAGTGTAACGATATATAAATATGTCGTTACATTAATTTAAAAGAAAAACAAAGTTCGCAAATAAAAATAAATATATTAAAAATCTATAAAAAAAAACTAAACGCTAAAATTAAAAATGTTTGTTATACGTATATACATTCGCACAGATGCTAAACTTTAAAAATATTTTTTTCATAAACAAAAAAAAAAAGTATTTAAACGTATTTTTTTTAATAAAAAGATACAAGATTAAAATATAAAAATATTTTAATAAAAAAATAACGTAAGTTAAAATAAAAACAGGTATTAATTAATTCCTGTAATCTATAAATGGAAATGATTGTTTATTAATTATCTAAAAGCTGTTTAATTAAAAAGTCAGATGAAAAGTTAGATAAGAGAAATTAGCTGGACCAATGGAAGCACCAAGCCTTGGCTCGGACCCTAACGAAAGTGATGGATTGGTGACGTTTTGTTGTTTGAATCCGTGTGGATAATATAAAAAGGAGAAATATTGAGTATTGGGCAGTTCCAGCTGTTTGTTTTGAGAGTGGTGATAGAGACGCAATATCACACACTCTCTCTCTATTTTAAAAAATGAACTGATTGTGATACCGAAAGGAACCAGCTAATGCTACCTCCGGAACATCTGACCGGGTTTCAAACAAGGACTCCGTGGAAAAACAAGAACCTAGACTCTTCTCTTCCGTAAGCTGTTAACAATGAACTTAAAAAAATTTTAAATAATTAAGAACTTTCGTGAAAGCAATTTAAATGTTAAAATGGAGTTTCTATTTGACCTTTAAGTTTAAAATCAATTGATGTTTAATTTTATATGTTTGTTATTGATAAAAAAATCATTTCCATTTATTTTAATTGTATAAATTATTTATTGTTTAAATTTTAAATGTATGAAATTTAAGTTGTTTATAGATGCTTGCATGGATTCGTTTGCGGTTAATTATATTTTGGTTTTCATATTTGATCAAAATATATAGACATTCGATAAATAATGATATCTTACGGTGAGTATCTAAAATGTATTTATTCGGATGTCTTTTAAGTTATTGGTGACAACGCAAGTATCTTATGGTGAATACTATTGGGTTACTTATAAGTTTCCCTCTGCGATTGTCGGTATCAATAATTTTGTATTTTGATCGTTTATGTTTATTTTGAAATGTTTTTGACCGTGGAATCTATGTAATCGATCTATACCCAACATTTTTAAACAAATCGTGCGAACGTATATAAATGTTAAAATTAAGTCGGGCGCGAATGGCTATATAGTTTTGTAAAGTTGTATTAAGGGAGGTAATCTTAGGTTATTCATTTCGTAGTTGAATTGGTTCAATGGATTGGATATATTTGTGTAATTAGTAGATGTAGTATGAGATCCGCTATGGGCAGGATTATAGATATACGCCACACACCCTCTGTTTGCCTATGGATGGGTTTGTACGTGTGCTCTTCCGATCTGTCCATTCCTATGGAGTTTTTAGTTTATTGATCTACTTGCCCACAGATGTCACATTCCTGTTGGTGGAGAGTCAATGTCTTCTCTATTTCTACTTATTGTTCAGATGTACATTCCTGACAATATAGTATTTTGTGTTGTCGTATCATGCTACATTGAATACATGAATGTATCAGATGGATTGGTGCCAGTTGATTGCGAAATTTGTTGCCTAAGGTTAAATCAGGGAAGAATATTTTCCTTTCAAATGCAGACCTATGTAGTCCATTCATACTCGACCCTCTAAATAAAATATTAAACATTATAGCAAGCTATTTTAAATGTAAAATTAAAAATTAAGATAAAAATCTAAATGTTAAACTTATTCCTCGAATTTAGAATGATTTTATATGTGCGTAAATAAATATTTTTCTGTGTTAATTTCTGGCAGTGGCTTTTATTATTTTATTCTTTTATATTTAAGATATAAAATTTATAGATTTTTATCTCGGCGTCTCCGCTGAGCTAGTGACAATGGGCTAACGATCTAAATATGTAAATAAAGTGGAATCCTAACAGCGCGTATCTGCCTACTTTATAAATTTTTCTAGGCTCAAATGCCTAGATGGCGCCCTTGGTAGTGCGGTGCGGTGCGATGCGATCTCCCACTTCGTTTGGATCGTTATAATTGGCGTCCCAAGTGTGGCCTTACCTCAGAGATTGACCCTGAGAAGGGGAATTGATGATGATGAAATTTTCTATCTTTAATAAACCACTAGTATTTTTGAAAATAAATCATGCCCGCAATATTTTTTCTCAAATTAGTATAAATATATTTGTTGTATTGACGTGGAGTTACAGTTGAAGTTTTGTTTAAAAAGTGCTGCCAGTAAGAAAAAATTGCGCATATGTAGAGATAAATTCGAGGAATAAAAAGTAATAAATAAAACGTAATAATAAATCTAAATCATAAATTTTTTTTTTAAAAAGTCTTGTTAAACTAAAATCTAATAGTTCAACTTGCCTAAGTAATAGTAAAAGATAGGAGAAATGAAACTTGGAAGGGAGGGGGCAGAAATTTAGCTGGTAATGGAGAATCAACAGTCAACTTTTTTTTTTTTGTATGTAATTACTGTTTTGTCTTTTAAAAAAAGTTTTGTCCTTTTAAAATTTTCATATATACTGTAATCAATTTGTGTAACGTAATTAATTACTAACACTAAGTAAAGTTTTTTTTTTTTAATGTTTTTGTTTTTTGAGGAAGTTTACTGATATGTAACGATATATAAATATGTCGTTACATTAATTTAAAAGAAAAACAAAGTTCGCAAATAAAAATAAATATATTAAAAATCTATAAAAAAAAACTAAACGCTAAAATTAAAAATGTTTGTTATACGTATATACATTCGCACAGATGCTAAACTTTAAAAATATTTTTTTCATAAACAAAAAAAAAAAAGTATTTAAACGTATTTTTTTTAATAAAAAGATACAAGATTGAAATATAAAAATATTTTAATAAAAAAATAACGTAAGTTAAAATAAAAACAGGTATTAATTAATTCCTGTAATCTATAAATGGAAATGATTGTTTATTAATTATCTAAAAGCTGTTTAATTAAAAAGTCAGATGAAAAGTTAGATAAGAGAAATTAGCTGGACCAATGGAAGCACCAAGCCTTGGCTCGGACCCTAATGAAAGTGATGGATTGGTGACGTTTTGTTGTTTGAATCTGTGTGGATAATATAAAAAGGAGAAATATTGAGTATTGGGCAGTTCCAGCTGTTTGTTTTGAGAGTGGTGATAGAGACGCAATATCACACACTCTCTCTATTTTAAAAAATGAACTGATTGTGATACCGAAAGGAACCAGCTAATGCTACCTCCGGAACATCTGACCGGGTTTCAAACAAGGACTCCGTGGAAAAACAAGAACCTGGACTCTTCTTCCATAAGCTGTTAACAATGAACTTAAAAATTTTTTTAAATAATTAAGAACTTTCGTGAAAGCAATTTAAATGTTAAAATGGAGTTTCTATTTGACCTTTAAGTTTAAAATCAATTGATGTTTAATTTTATATGTTTGTTATTGATAAAAAAAATCATTTCCATTTATTTTAATTGTATAAATTATTTATTGTTTAAATTTTAAATGTATGAAATTTAAGTTGTTTATAGACGCTTGCATGGATTCGTTTGCTAGTTAATTATATTTTGGTTTTCATATTTGATCAAAATATATAGACATTCGATAAATAATGATACCTCTACGGTGAGTATCTAAAATGTATTTATTCGATGTCTTTTAAGTTATTGGTGACAACGCTAAGTATCTTATGGTGAATACTATTGGGTTACTTATAAGTTTCCCTCTGCGATTGTCGGTATCAATAATTTTGTATTTTGATCGTTTATGTTTATTTTGAAATGTTTTTGACCGTGGAATCTATGTAATCGATCTATACCCAACATTTTTAAACAAATCTGTGCGAACGTATATAAATGTTAAAATTAAGTCGGGCCGAATGGCTATATAGTTTTGTAAAGTTGTATTAAGGGAGGGTAATCTTAGGTTATTCATTTCGTAGTTGAATTGGTTCAATGGATTGGATATATTTGTGTAATTAGTAGATGTAGTATGAGATCCGCTAACGGGCAGGATTATAGATATACGCCACACACCCTCTGTTTGCCTATGGATGGGTTTGTAAGTCGGGCAGAAGACTCACAGTCCATTCCTATGGAGTTTTTAGTTTATTGATCTACTTGCCCACAGATGTCACATTCCTGTTGGTGGAGAGTCAATGTCTCCTCTATTTCTACTTATTGTTCAGATGTACATTCCTAACAATATAGTATTTTGGTGTTGTCAATCATGCTACATTGAATACATGAATGTATCAGATGGATTGGCGCCAGTTGATTGCGAAATTTGTTGCCTAAGGTTAAATCAGGGAAGAATTTTTTTTTTCAAATGCAGACCTATGTAGTCCATTCATACTCGACCCTCTAAATAAAATATTAAACATTATAGCAAGCTATTTTAAATGTAAAATTAAAAATTAAGATAAAAATCTAAATGTTAAACTTATTCTCAATTTAGAATGATTTTATATAATAAGTAAATAAATATTTTTCTGTGTTAATTTCTGGCAGTGGCTTTTTATTATTTTATTCTTTTATATTTAAGATATAAAATTTATAGATTTTTATCTCGGAAAGGTCTTCGCTGAGCTAGTGACAATGCGGCTAACGATCTAAATATGTAAATAAAGTGGAATCCTAACGGCGCAGATCTGCCTACTTTATAAATTTTTCA
>JAQFVV010015674.1:0-12446 GCA_028023455.1 Epiperipatus broadwayi
TATATAATTTAAGTGTCCATATATATTCAATGGATCATTAGTAAGAATGGATTTCCATTCTTGCTATTAAAAGGTGTGAAGGTTGCCTTGACAGCAAAGTTAGAGATATTGGTTGCTATATTTACTGTGAATGTTTAGGTGGTTACTGGTTGGAAACTAATTATATCATTATCCCAGATTAGCTTTAGGCACTATTTCGCTTATTATTTCTAAATAATACATGGGCAATTTAAAAGTATTGCATTAAATAATGTTTTAGATGACTATTTATTAGTCTGCATTATAGTGACATGTTTATTTCATGTTTAAAGAGGTTTATTTAAACTTCATTGTAACAATATTTCATACTCTGTAGTCAAGTTGCAATCTTTAAGTGTCCATATATATTCAATGGATCATTAGTAAGAATGGATTTCCATTCTTGCTATTAAAAGGTGTGAAGGTTGCCTTGACAGCAGTTAGAGATATTGGTTGCTATATTTACTGTGAATGTTTAGGTGGTTACTGGTTGGAAACTAATTATATCATTATCCCAGATTAGCTTTAGGCACTATTTCGCTTATTATTTCTAAATAATACATGGGCAATTTAAAAGTATTGCATTAAATAATGTTTTAGATGACTATTTATTAGTCTGCATTATAGTGACATGTTTATTTCATGTTTAAAGAGGTTTATTTAAACTTCATTGTAACAATATTTCATACTCTGTAGTCAAGTTGCAATCTTTAAGTGTCCATATATATTCAATGGATCATTAGTAGCGTAAGAATGGATTTCCATTCTTGCTATTAAAAGGTGTGAAGGTTGCCTTGACAGCAGTTAGAGATATTGGTTGCTATATTTACTGTGAATGTTTAGGTGGTTACTGGTTGGAAACTAATTATATCATTATCCCAGATTAGCTTTAGGCACTATTTCGCTTATTATTTCTAAATAATACATGGGCAATTTAAAAGTATTGCATTAAATAATGTTTTAGATGACTATTTATTAGTCTGCATTATAGTGACATGTTTATTTCATGTTTAAAGAGGTTTATTTAAACTTCATTGTAACAATATTTCATACTCTGTAGTCAAGTTGCAATCTTTAAGTGTCCATATATATTCAATGGATCATTAGTAAGAATGGATTTCCATTCTTGCTATTAAAAGGCGTGAAGGTTGCCTTGACAGCAGTTAGAGATATTGATTGCTATATTTACTGTGAATGTTTAGGTGGTTACTGGTTGGAAACTAATTATATCATTATCCCAGATTAGCTTTAGGCACTATTTCGCTTATTATTTCTAAATAATACATGGGCAATTTAAAAGTATTGCATTAAATAATGTTTTAGATGACTATTTATTAGTCTGCATTATAGTGACATGTTTATTTCATGTTTAAAGAGGTTTATTTAAACTTCATTGTAACAATATTTCATACTCTGTAGTCAAGTTGCAATCTTTAAGTGTCCATATATATTCAATGGATCATTAGTAAGAATGGATTTCCATTCTTGCTATTTAAAGGTGTGAAGGTTGCCTTGACAGCAGTTAGAGATATTGGTTGCTATATTTACTGTGAATGTTTAGGTGGTTACTGGTTGGAAACTAATTATATCATTATCCCAGATTAGCTTTAGGTACTATTTCGCTTATTATTTCTAAATAATACATGGGCAATTTAAAAGTATTGCATTAAATAATGTTTTAGATGACTATTTATTAGTCTGCATTATAGTGACATGTTTATTTCATGTTTAAAGAGGTTTATTTAAACTTCATTGTAACAATATTTCATACTCTGTAGTCAAGTTGCAATCTTTAAGTGTCCATATATATTCAATGGATCATTAGTAAGAATGGATTTCCATTCTTGCTATTAAGAATGTGAAGGTTGCCTTGACAACAGTTAGAGATATTGGTTGCTATATTTACTGTGAATGTTTAGGTGGTTACTGGTTGGAAACTAATTATATCATTATCCCAGATTAGCTTTAGGCACTATTTCGCTTATTATTTCTAAATAATACATGGGCAATTTAAAAGTATTGCATTAAATAATGTTTTAGATGACTATTTATTAGTCTGCATTATAGTGACATGTTTATTTCATGTTTAAAGAGGTTTATTTAAACTTCATTGTAACAATATTTCATACTCTGTAGTCAAGTTGCAATCTTTAAGTGTCCATATATATTCAATGGATCATTAGTAAGAATGGATTTCCATTCTTGCTATTAAAAGGTGTGAAGGTTGCCTTGACAGCAGTTAGAGATATTGGTTGCTATATTTACTGTGAATGTTTAGGTGGTTACTGGTTGGAAACTAATTATATCATTATCCCAGATTAGCTTTAGGCACTATTTCGCTTATTATTTCTAAATAATACATGGGCAATTTAAAAGTATTGCATTAAATAATGTTTTAGATGACTATTTATTAGTCTGCATTATAGTGACATGTTTATTTCATGTTTAAAGAGGTTTATTTAAACTTCATTGTAACAATATTTCATACTCTGTAGTCAAGTTGCAATCTTTAAGTGTCCATATATATTCAATGGATCATTAGTAAGAATGGATTTCCATTCTTGCTATTAAAAGGTGTGAAGGTTGCCTTGACAGCAGTTAGAGATATTGGTTGCTATATTTACTGTGAATGTTTAGGTGGTTACTGGTTGGAAACTAATTATATCATTATCCCAGATTAGCTTTAGGCACTATTTCGCTTATTATTTCTAAATAATACATGGGCAATTTAAAAGTATTGCATTAAATAATGTTTTAGATGACTATTTATTAGTCTGCATTATAGTGACATGTTTATTTCATGTTTAAAGAGGTTTATTTAAACTTCATTGTAACAATATTTCATACTCTGTAGTCAAGTTGCAATCTTTAAGTGTCCATATATATTCAATGGATCATTAGTAAGAATGGATTTCCATTCTTGCTATTAAAAGGTGTGAAGGTTGCCTTGACAGCAGTTAGAGATATTGGTTGCTATATTTACTGTGAATGTTTAGGTGGTTACTGGTTGGAAACTAATTATATCATTATCCCAGATTAGCTTTAGGCACTATTTCGCTTATTATTTCTAAATAATACATGGGCAATTTAAAAGTATTGCATTAAATAATGTTTTAGATGACTATTTATTAGTCTGCATTATAGTGACATGTTTATTTCATGTTTAAAGAGGTTTATTTAAACTTCATTGTAACAATATTTCATACTCTGTAGTCAAGTTGCAATCTTTAAGTGTCCATATATATTCAATGGATCATTAGTAAGAATGGATTTCCATTCTTGCTATTAAAAGGTGTGAAGGTTGCCTTGACAGCAGTTAGAGATATTGGTTGCTATATTTACTGTGAATGTTTAGGTGGTTACTGGTTGGAAACTAATTATATCATTATCCCAGATTAGCTTTAGGCACTATTTCGCTTATTATTTCTAAATAATACATGGGCAATTTAAAAGTATTGCATTAAATAATGTTTTAGATGACTATTTATTAGTCTGCATTATAGTGACATGTTTATTTCATGTTTAAAGAGGTTTATTTAAACTTCATTGTAACAATATTTCATACTCTGTAGTCAAGTTGCAATCTTTAAGTGTCCATATATATTCAATGGATCATTAGTAAGAATGGATTTCCATTCTTGCTATTAAAAGGTGTGAAGGTTGCCTTGACAGCAGTTAGAGATATTGGTTGCTATATTTACTGTGAATGTTTAGGTGGTTACTGGTTGGAAACTAATTATATCATTATCCCAGATTAGCTTTAGGCACTATTTCGCTTATTATTTCTAAATAATACATGGGCAATTTAAAAGTATTGCATTAAATAATGTTTTAGATGACTATTTATTAGTCTGCATTATAGTGACATGTTTATTTCATGTTTAAAGAGGTTTATTTAAACTTCATTGTAACAATATTTCATACTCTGTAGTCAAGTTGCAATCTTTAAGTGTCCATATATATTCAATGGATCATTAGTAAGAATGGATTTCCATTCTTGCTATTAAAAGGTGTGAAGGTTGCCTTGACAGCAGTTAGAGATATTGGTTGCTATATTTACTGTGAATGTTTAGGTGGTTACTGGTTGGAAACTAATTATATCATTATCCCAGATTAGCTTTAGGCACTATTTCGCTTATTATTTCTAAATAATACATGGGCAATTTAAAAGTATTGCATTAAATAATGTTTTAGATGACTATTTATTAGTCTGCATTATAGTGACATGTTTATTTCATGTTTAAAGAGGTTTATTTAAACTTCATTGTAACAATATTTCATACTCTGTAGTCAAGTTGCAATCTTTAAGTGTCCATATATATTCAATGGATCATTAGTAAGAATGGATTTCCATTCTTGCTATTAAAAGGTGTGAAGGTTGCCTTGACAGCAGTTAGAGATATTGGTTGCTATATTTACTGTGAATGTTTAGGTGGTTACTGGTTGGAAACTAATTATATCATTATCCCAGATTAGCTTTAGGCACTATTTCGCTTATTATTTCTAAATAATACATGGGCAATTTAAAAGTATTGCATTAAATAATGTTTTAGATGACTATTTATTAGTCTGCATTATAGTGACATGTTTATTTCATGTTTAAAGAGGTTTATTTAAACTTCATTGTAACAATATTTCATACTCTGTAGTCAAGTTGCAATCTTTAAGTGTCCATATATATTCAATGGATCATTAGTAAGAATGGATTTCCATTCTTGCTATTAAAAGGTGTGAAGGTTGCCTTGACAGCAGTTAGAGATATTGATTGCTATATTTACTGTGAATGTTTAGGTGGTTACTGGTTGGAAACTAATTATATCATTATCCCAGATTAGCTTTAGGCACTATTTCGCTTATTATTTCTAAATAATACATGGGCAATTTAAAAGTATTGCATTAAATAATGTTTTAGATGACTATTTATTAGTCTGCATTATAGTGACATGTTTATTTCATGTTTAAAGAGGTTTATTTAAACTTCATTGTAACAATATTTCATACTCTGTAGTCAAGTTGCAATCTTTAAGTGTCCATATATATTCAATGGATCATTAGTAAGAATGGATTTCCATTCTTGCTATTAAAAGGTGTGAAGGTTGCCTTGACAGCAGTTAGAGATATTGGTTGCTATATTTACTGTGAATGTTTAGGTGGTTACTGGTTGGAAACTAATTATATCATTATCCCAGATTAGCTTTAGGCACTATTTCGCTTATTATTTCTAAATAATACATGGGCAATTTAAAAGTATTGCATTAAATAATGTTTTAGATGACTATTTATTAGTCTGCATTATAGTGACATGTTTATTTCATGTTTAAAGAGGTTTATTTAAACTTCATTGTAACAATATTTCATACTCTGTAGTCAAGTTGCAATCTTTAAGTGTCCATATATATTCAATGGATCATTAGTAAGAATGGATTTCCATTCTTGCTATTAAAAGGTGTGAAGGTTGCCTTGACAGCAGTTAGAGATATTGGTTGCTATATTTACTGTGAATGTTTAGGTGGTTACTGGTTGGAAACTAATTATATCATTATCCCAGATTAGCTTTAGGCACTATTTCGCTTATTATTTCTAAATAATACATGGGCAATTTAAAAGTATTGCATTAAATAATGTTTTAGATGACTATTTATTAGTCTGCATTATAGTGACATGTTTATTTCATGTTTAAAGAGGTTTATTTAAACTTCATTGTAACAATATTTCATACTCTGTAGTCAAGTTGCAATCTTTAAGTGTCCATATATATTCAATGGATCATTAGTAAGAATGGATTTCCATTCTTGCTATTAAAAGGTGTGAAGGTTGCCTTGACAGCAGTTAGAGATATTGGTTGCTATATTTACTGTGAATGTTTAGGTGGTTACTGGTTGGAAACTAATTATATCATTATCCCAGATTAGCTTTAGGCACTATTTCGCTTATTATTTCTAAATAATACATGGGCAATTTAAAAGTATTGCATTAAATAATGTTTTAGATGACTATTTATTAGTCTGCATTATAGTGACATGTTTATTTCATGTTTAAAGAGGTTTATTTAAACTTCATTGTAACAATATTTCATACTCTGTAGTCAAGTTGCAATCTTTAAGTGTCCATATATATTCAATGGATCATTAGTAAGAATGGATTTCCATTCTTGCTATTAAAAGGTGTGAAGGTTGCCTTGACAGCAGTTAGAGATATTGGTTGCTATATTTACTGTGAATGTTTAGGTGGTTACTGGTTGGAAACTAATTATATCATTATCCCAGATTAGCTTTAGGCACTATTTCGCTTATTATTTCTAAATAATACATGGGCAATTTAAAAGTATTGCATTAAATAATGTTTTAGATGACTATTTATTAGTCTGCATTATAGTGACATGTTTATTTCATGTTTAAAGAGGTTTATTTAAACTTCATTGTAACAATATTTCATACTCTGTAGTCAAGTTGCAATCTTTAAGTGTCCATATATATTCAATGGATCATTAGTAAGAATGGATTTCCATTCTTGCTATTAAAAGGTGTGAAGGTTGCCTTGACAGCAGTTAGAGATATTGGTTGCTATATTTACTGTGAATGTTTAGGTGGTTACTGGTTGGAAACTAATTATATCATTATCCCAGATTAGCTTTAGGCACTATTTCGCTTATTATTTCTAAATAATACATGGGCAATTTAAAAGTATTGCATTAAATAATGTTTTAGATGACTATTTATTAGTCTGCATTATAGTGACATGTTTATTTCATGTTTAAAGAGGTTTATTTAAACTTCATTGTAACAATATTTCATACTCTGTAGTCAAGTTGCAATCTTTAAGTGTCCATATATATTCAATGGATCATTAGTAAGAATGGATTTCCATTCTTGCTATTAAAAGGTGTGAAGGTTGCCTTGACAGCAGTTAGAGATATTGGTTGCTATATTTACTGTGAATGTTTAGGTGGTTACTGGTTGGAAACTAATTATATCATTATCCCAGATTAGCTTTAGGCACTATTTCGCTTATTATTTCTAAATAATACATGGGCAATTTAAAAGTATTGCATTAAATAATGTTTTAGATGACTATTTATTAGTCTGCATTATAGTGACATGTTTATTTCATGTTTAAAGAGGTTTATTTAAACTTCATTGTAACAATATTTCATACTCTGTAGTCAAGTTGCAATCTTTAAGTGTCCATATATATTCAATGGATCATTAGTAAGAATGGATTTCCATTCTTGCTATTAAAAGGTGTGAAGGTTGCCTTGACAGCAGTTAGAGATATTGGTTGCTATATTTACTGTGAATGTTTAGGTGGTTACTGGTTGGAAACTAATTATATCATTATCCCAGATTAGCTTTAGGCACTATTTTGCTTATTATTTCTAAATAATACATGGGCAATTTAAAAGTATTGCATTAAATAATGTTTTAGATGACTATTTATTAGTCTGCATTATAGTGACATGTTTATTTCATGTTTAAAGAGGTTTATTTAAACTTCATTGTAACAATATTTCATACTCTGTAGTCAAGTTGCAATCTTTAAGTGTCCATATATATTCAATGGATCATTAGTAAGAATGGATTTCCATTCTTGCTATTAAAAGGTGTGAAGGTTGCCTTGACAGCAGTTAGAGATATTGGTTGCTATATTTACTGTGAATGTTTAGGTGGTTACTGGTTGGAAACTAATTATATATATATATATATATATATATATATATATATATATATATATATATATATATATATATATATATATATATATATATATATATATATATATATATATATATATATAATACTAAATCATAAAACATACAATACTAGATAAAAATCCAAACTTTACCAAAATCTTTATATCTACTGAATAAATACATATTCTCAAATGTTTTATGGTTTTGTATTTTATTTATTACTAGTATAGTATGAGGCAGCTTTATTATATATATATATATATATATATATATATATATATATATATATATATATATATATATATATATATATATATATATATATATATATATATTGTGCCCTTTTGTATGGGTCTCCATAAATTGTTGTATCAATCTGTTTTAAAAAAATTTTAAATTTAAGATATATTTAGCTATATGATGTTAATTTTGTTAATAACAATCTTTCAAAAAGTGTAATTAAAGTAATTTATGAGTGTTTGATATGTGAAAATTGTGCTGATGTTTGAGAGAGACGTTTCAATAAAGATGATAATAGGATGTGGTTGGGAAAACTGGTCATAATTAATACTGCATTAAAAAATTTAATAAATAAATATTTAAAGTTAAAAGTTTTAAAAAAAGACAAGTTAAAATTAAATGCATATATTTATTGTTGATAAAGATTAATATTTAATAGGTGTATATAAATATTTTAATAATTAGTAATACATAAGAGAAGATTAATATTTGATTTTAATAATATCGAATTATTATTTTAAAAGTTGTTATAATATATTGTTTATTTTAAAAAATATTTATTTTTAAAAAATGAAATTGTTAGTTTATTTTTAGATTATTACAGGCATTTGTATCTGTGTTGTAAAACAGATGTTAGTTAGACACATACACACATGCTTGTGAGGTTTTTTTAGTAAAGTTGCAAAACTATTTTAAAATTTTGTTATAAAATTTATAAGTATTATATTGGCTATCATGAGATAAAAAAAATAAAGATAATTAATGTGAAACATTAAATCTGATTTTACATAACGAATAAAAATAGACTTAGTTTGTTTATAAAAATAATCTTATAAAAGTTAAAAGTGAAATAAAGTAAGAAAGTATATTTTAAAAAATGTTTAATGGATTTAAATAAATGATAAAGATTAATTTAAGAATTTAATAATGTAATAAATAATAAATATTAAATAAGTCATTATTTATTTTTAATTCTGTATTGTTGGTAAAATATGTAAATAAGCTAGCAAGTTGATTGTTTAATTTACCAATCAAGTAGGGAGTTGATTCCGGTATAAAACTAAGGTTCAATTGTTCGGAGGGGATTATGATTGTAATTTTTAAAGTAAAGTGTGCTATTAGAGATAGCTAAGTAAAATTATAGACGCTCTCGTAGTCATTTTAAAATTATAAGAGAGTGGTTTTAAATAATTTATAAAAAGTTTTACCATCAAATATGCAGTGCTAATTTAATTATAGTTTCCTATTGATCGTCTCTATCGAAGCTCAATTTACTATCAAATAGTCATGAAGACATCGTATAAGGATAAAATGTATTGGAGACTTTATACTAAAAATATAACAAACGCTGGATTAACTAGGAGAATTACTAGATGGATAAAAGTAATATGTAGGACATTATATAAATTTAGAAGTTAATTGTAATTAATTTTATAAAGACAAATATTTTAAGGAAAGAGAAATACTTCTTTATGAAGAAAGTATATGTAAATTATAAATCTAAGTATATATCTTGGTAAAGATATGGTAAATAATAATGATTATATAAATACTTGCCTTGTAAAGTCTTTGTGGTTTAAAAGACTAAATTTTGACAGTTTTAAAAGGCAAATAAATTGGAAGTTTAATTGGCCAAGAAATACCTATAAGTAAAATTATTATATTATTAAAGTCTGAACGCTGGTCGTACAGAAGAATTTAAAATTAATCTTACCTAGATATTTGTTAAGGAATGCACAAATAAAATATATGTGGATATCCAAGTCAATTTAGAATAATTAACTAAAAATTTATAAACTATTGACTAATTCTAAAATAATAACTTTTAAATAATTTTTCTTTAAAGAAATGAATCCGGATCATATAAACTATTTTAATTACTATTTTATTCTTATGGTGGAACTGATTTTATTTTTATTTTATTTTTTAAAAAAAGAACGTTTTTCATTTATTTCATAAAAACTTTTAAAACACGTGATGTACCGGAAAAGGAAGTAATGTTTGATGAAAGTTTGTGCCTAGGAAAAAGAGCAATTATGGGTGAAAAGAAGACACCGTTGGATTTTATGTAATATGTTTTATTTATTAACTAACATAAATATTTAATTAATTATTGATTTATTAAAGATAGGAAAGGTACATTTACATTTTTTTTTAAAAAAAATAACTAAATATTAATATAACATTTCATTACATAAAGTTTATTTTTATAATTATACAATACGTAATATTTTAAAGAATAATTGCTGAGTGTAAATGTGAAATTATTTTGTAAAACTGTACTCTTGGAGGACATCGTATGGCGGACGGTACATTAGTATATCATTTATGGTAAAAATTATATAATAATAATAATTTGATGTATTTTGATATGTTTTCTTTAGATCAACCAAATATTATTTGATTGTTGAATGAATGTATAAATATTTAAATAATATACACGCATAACATTAGTAATAACAGTTTTATTTTAATATGCATACTTTGAATTTATGATGTAAATTTAATACAATGTAATATGAGAAATCTAGAAACAATTATATGATTCTTTCGTGGATAAATTTTAATGTTTCTGTTACAATGTTAGGAATGAGATTTATTATATTAGTATAAGTTATTTATTTTTCTTTTCAAGTTAGTAAGAGATATAAAAATCTATATTTTATTTTATTTTATTAGATAAGTTAAGTTAATTTTACATAGAAATTTATATTTTGATTTAAGGTTTATCGGATATAGATGATGAGGTATAAGAGAGTTTGGATAATTATTATTTTTTTTTTTAAATTGGTCATCTGTTTTTCTGAAGTTGAATAAGGTTAAAATGATATTTGTAGATAGAAGTTTATTAGGAAGGAATAGGAATAACAAGTTTAGAAGAGTAATGGTTTAACTAGAAAAGAATCATAGAATTTTATTTAATATAATACCTTATAAAATCGGTAATTGTTGAATAATTTTAAAGATTATTTTAAAAGAACATATACATATTGCATATTTTGGTAAGACATGTAGTATGAAATTACATTAGAATGAAATAAATAATTATAATCAATAATGATTATTATATTACAAAGTTATATCAGTTTATACATTATTTGACATTGGAGTAATGCTAATAGTAAATGTAATACATATTAGTACATTATAAGATAAATAGCAGAAATACTTAGGTGAAGTAGCATTTAAATTGTTAACGTTTTGTTTATTTACATGTGCTACATTTTAGGATATTTTACATAAAATTTTCTTGTATTAATTGATGACAAAATCATATCTATTAAATTTTAAGTTCATCAACTTAATTAAATGTTGTTGATAAAACATTTAAAGAATGTATAAATTATTTATTTATGATTATGGAAATAGTAACAGTGTAAAAAAACTTGTATTATTATTTTTTCTTATTTTTTTATTTTCTTTGGTTTCTACTTTTAATGTAAATAGTGTAAATAAGTTATTGGTTAAAGTTGATGTAAATAAATTTGTTAAGTTGTTTTAAAATGTGTCGAATTCATTATTTTACACCACAGCATTTGACAACAGATAATTTGAATAAACATAATATTTGCACAATATGAATTTATTATTATTATTATTTTAGAAAGAAACATAATATTTTCTTAATATAATTTATAGAAATTGATTGACATTAACATATAATATTATAATGATCAGAAAGTAATTATAATGCACAATATAAGAGTATAATATTATTTATTGCCACAGATTGTTAAATTATAAGAATTTAGTATATTTTAAAATTAAGATGCTATATGGAAATGAAAAACATGTATATGATTTACTTATTTTCTTAATGATTAATAGTATAATAGAAATAGATAAGATTAAGTTATACACTAAAGATTATTCTTGTTAGTTAATGTTATTGGAGTAAGTTAGGTGTATTTAGGTTTGATATTAAATCCCTTATCATTCTTATCTGCACGAATTATTATTACTTTAAGATAATTAGAAGAACCTGAGATTATTTAATTATATTTCCTTAACAAAAGATTGAGATTTATTTATCTATTATTATGAAGGGTAGTTAATTTATAAAAGACATAAGAGTGCTGTAGATGTAGTAATGAAATTATAAAGATGTAATTAGTATTCTTATGCCATTGAAATAATGTCTTGGGAAGACATTGGCTCAATGTAAATTCAATTACCAATTGTAACTTCACTTCACAGTCTCATGATTTTAGTAAATACTTATTTAATTGGTAGATGATATTGAATTATATTAATTTTTGATAAGTTATAATAAATTTGATAAGATATAGTATTATAAAAATATATTAAAGATAGTTATACATATTTTAGATAAGCATAATGATTTAATTGAGTTAGTCATATTTTAAGTTATATCATATATCGAGAAGTGAGGGTACAATATATATATATATATATATATATATATATATATATATATATATATATATATATATATATATATATATATATATATATATATATATATATATATAAATTT
>JAQFVV010015675.1:0-12433 GCA_028023455.1 Epiperipatus broadwayi
AACTGGATTCCAAGAGATTGTAAAAAACCCAGAAAGAGACCACATGTGAGATGGATGGATGAAATAAGAAAGTGTGCAGGGGTGATGTGGAGAAGAGAAGCTAAAGATCAAAGAAGATGGATTAAACTTGGAGAGACCTTCATCCTGCAGTGGATTGATAATGGTTGATAATGATGATATATATATATATATATATATATATATATATATATATATATATATATATATATATATATATATATATATATATATATATATATATATATATATATTCTAACCTGGTAAAGATATGAAGAGATTCAAATTATCACTAATAAATACAAATCCATCCGGAAGGCCTCAACCTCCGACTACACTTCGTATAGTCCGGGTAATAAACTTTACCCAATAATAATAACTCTACGTTAGGTTAGTTCTATAAAAATTCAGCTACAGCGATATGCAGTTCAGACAGAGATAGAATAAAAAAAAAATTATCATTAATAAAATAAATTTAAAAAGAAAATTTAGAATAAACTAACATTCTTTCTCTATCCAAAACACATTCTCTGAGCTGTAAGTACTTGCATTGTTCGACAATGATGATGATGACTTTTCATGTTATTGTTAATATTACTGACTAAAACAAAATATTCATTAATTTGCCAATATGATCTCAACATTTTTGTTATTATACAATTAGATGTTTCAATCTCTTAAGCCATGCCACGCTTGTAATATTGATCTGAATTTGATCAATTATTAATTTAAGAGCACTTATAATAATGACACTAATCTCAGGGTTCTCTGTTATATTTAAGAAAATTGCTCAGCAGTATTGTGTTGTCGCATATGACTGACATTCTGGTCGGCTATAGGAAACATTTACCTTATCTAAATTCCAGGTGTCTGCATCCACACATTAACTATTATAATATTTAATGAGATGATAACCATATTCAATAACAACGCATAATTTTGAATAATCAAGCCTTTTAAATCCAGAATCTCAGTCGGAATGTTGAAAAGACAAGGGTGCTTTTGTGTCCTTCCATCATCCATGACAACACAATAATTTAATTAAGATTTATTACTTAGATACTTCCTTAAATGGGTATTCAACAATGTGCAACCAAAGATAGTAGTTTGGGAATAAAGTGATTTTACACACATATAAAATAAAATACAATGTCTTGGTCTGAAGTTTTCAATTCCATAAATAATTCTTATTAAAGTATAATATAATGAAATATTTTGATCTGCTTACAATTGTCTATCTGGTGTTTTGAATTTAAGATTTCATAAATGATTTTGGACTCAAGAAAGTATTGCAAGTATTATGCCAATACACTTTTATTTAGCACATAAGAAAAATGACTCAAAACAACTTGTAACAAGACGATAATTTATTATTAACTTATAACAAAATTCTAATTTTTTATTATGGTTTAACAAAAATATCTTTTATAATTAACATAATAAACAAACATATACAATTTATTCGATCCCATATGGATAAAACAAAATATAACTAATATTAATTCGTCTATACTTTTAGACTTGGATTCGAACTACTTCTTCATCTTCTTTTTACGTTTATGTAAATTGAATATAACAAAATAAATAGTATTATCGATACATCAACTCATTCATTTAGTGTATCTTTTATGAACGGTTACTTATATTTATTGACTAACGATCTGTTTTAAAACAAAAATACTCTGATTCTAGGCAATGCGTACAAACGATTTTTGTTACTATATCTTTAATTAAATGATAGTTTTTATTTAGATAACTTATTACAATTTATGGGTTACGTATCAGAAGTTACACTTATTATTTTAATGTTTACTTTAATAATAACTGAAGTTGTTATACACACTGTTTTTCTCAGTATAAGTTATATTGTGAGTGCTACTTAATCATTAACCTGAATTAAACCTAATATTTGAACCCTCTATTGGAAAATGAAAATTTTTAATCACGCAATTTTAAAACTTACTCTCTCCATTGACTTACGTGTGGATTACCAGTACTATTCTGTCGCACAATTCAGACATTGATCATATATACTAGCACGCTATTAATACTAAATGGAGCTTGAGGAATTAACCTCCAATATACCCGTTATCTTGCCATAACTTTCTAAACAAACACAATATTCAACACCTTCCGTGGTGGAATTATCTCTATTTTCTCATGAGGAATATGGAATATCACCGAAGGGCTGTAGAGTTAACTACTATATTAAATAGTTTGGTGGGTCCTTGCCTCTTAATTGGGCATAATAGGAACACACACCAAATATAATCCTCTCCTGGGATTTTAACGAATGAAATACACTAAATACTATATAAAGTACTGATCGTCCTTACTCTGAGAAGCGATCACTTGGGTTATAAACATACCCGAATAATAGATTTATCTATTCCCCTCATGGAAAATAAAGCTTTTGGGGAGATTACTTTCTATCCCACAAAATAGATATTTTACAATTATTACTTAGGGGCATATTAAGCCTATACCGATGCTATATCGGGGCAAGACAAGCAAATACACTAATTACATTAAATTTATGTTCCGGGGTATATTTAGATCAGCGTCTGATGTCAATGGATATCACAGAATACAATAATAATTCTCACCTTTGCCAAAGAAATATTCAACAAATAATAGGAAATATAGTATTTTAAACTAAACCAAGTGAATGCGTTAATAAAAAAATAATTGGGAATAAGTTCCTTCATTAACATAGTATAAATTTGTTTCATACTTTAAATAAGTAATATTTTGTATAGCACTTCTCTTTAATTACTTCTGATAATTTTAACTAGATATTTTATCTATTAAGTATCTAAATTTTTCCTCTTCAATGCATCCAACATCCAAATTGATACTCATAATGAAGCAGTCGGATCTGAGTTCGATCCTAGCTTCATGTTATTTACCCTAATACTAAACTTAAATTTCCGATGCAATGGGGCTTTATACGTTCAATCCACGCTAATTTCCATAATGAATAACTTGTTTCAAATACGTAGTAAAATTAATTAGTTTAGTTTAAATTTGATCAATTCTCTAAATAAATTCATGATAAAATATTCATGAATTTATATATATTAAATTGCGTGGATTGTGCGTATATATATTTGTAAATATTAAATATATATAATTGTTCGAAAGTTTCATTGCGTCGGGAATACTTGTTTTTTTTTTTCACCTTTAAATAATTTGTAAAGTTTTGTGATTAAAAGCTACATTCTTTCGATAAGCTCTCAAATTCTCAAAAACAACAGTAAAGTTTTATTAATTGGAAAAAGATAAGGATTCATTTTCTAATTAAAATCATTTCAGATTTTAAGAATTCATTTTCTAATTAGAAAATGAATTCAAGTTAATTGGTTTGAAAGCCTTATCGAAGGAGTGTATCTGAAAACAACTAATTATAAAAAAACACATTGATAATAAAATGAGTGCTAGCCTTAAGGCATCAGGACAGTATATATAGCCCTGAAAAGTTGGAAGAAAAAAAAGACTAGCTTTGTTCTAGAGTAGTGCAGTGAACTGTGTGCGTATAAAAATTGTATTTCATCATGATAGAGGGCTAGAACATCAGGAATCTGGCTATGGTTCCTAAAGTCCTGAGAAATCTTCAATGGAGCTGCTGAACCTTTTTCCGGACCAATCATTCTGCTAAAATTATGAAAGTTACTAAAATACTGTTCCAGTAGTCAACCAATAATGCCTATGTTTTCAACAACTTGGAGGTGTAACTTAAGGACCAGCGGAAGGGGTAATATATTTCTATAATGAACGTTAAACTTTCTGGCCAGTTTGAACTTTATTTTACACTCCTCCTATTTAAGAGCTCTTTATTATTTAATGTAAAAATCTTTATAAAATGCTACTATAAATTTATATTGTAATTCTTTCAATCTCTAGTCTTTAAACTTTTTCTTTTCTTACCTGGCGGTTCGTTTAACATATCATATATATATGTATTTTATCGTGTGATTTATTAATGCTATTTAAAAATTATATGCCAATAATCTTTCAACTCGATGAGCTCCTCTGTTCTATTTGCCTCATGCAAATATTATAATATTAATTTCAAATAGTAATTCTCGCTCATTAGAACTAAATTTGAAAGTTCTATTAATCATCGCCTCGAAAGAAAATATTACATGTTTATTATTTTTATAATTGGCTAATAATAAACTATTAGCTCCGTTTTTCACCTATGTCCCCAGCTCCTAAGTTACAAGTGTTTATATACTCACAAAATGTTAAAATATTGATTTCTTGTTCCACTAATATATATTTATTCGAATATAACCTTAAATGTTTTTATTGCAAAAAGGGTCGATAAAGGATTAAATGTATTTTAATTCCACTTTTGTTATTTTATATTAATATTCAGGAAGGGCACAATATTAGGGCATAATTAATATAGTTTATAAATGTTTTAAAATAGTTCGATAAAAGCTCGTTTAACTTTAATTAATTGGTCAAGTCATCACGTAGAGCATTCTACATGGGTTTTATTTTTCAACGATGACTATCAAGTCATCATCATCAAACGTTGCTGACATAGTGCCATCTTCCGCTCCGTTAGGCTGGTCGGTGATCATATTCTCTTATTTAAATTTCTCGAGGAAGAAAGTACTTCCTTTCCAATTCATTAGTCAAAGGGCGTAAGACTTGCCAAATGCAAGCCGCCATAGGACTTCGATCATTGACTAGCGATCATCTTTCAATTTTACTCTCTGCCTTGTAATTCGTCAGTACCATTGCATCTTTGTTCCGGTAAAACCCGCTCCGTGCTCGTAATTCGTGATGAAGTGATTTAAATTAAAGTCGAACCAATTCTCAAATATATTTAGTTTAAATCTGTTTTCAAATCAAGATTAAAGTTATGCCTTAAAATACGTTTTGCTCTTCATGAATAGATTTCCGAATGTGAAAATAAATCTCACATTCCACCGTAATAAAATTAGAACAATCATTTCCGCTCTTAATGAATACCTTTATCTGCTTTTATATTTCTCGTTGGGGGTATAGACATAGAATCCCATGTTGTGTAATACTTGTTGGCATATGATAAGGACCGCCACTCTTATTATATTTATAAATTCTTTTAAAGACTAGAGGTAACTAATGCAATCTATATTTTATTGAACAAAACAAATTATTATTATTATTAAATATTTTCTAACATACTTGGTTTCTTAGTTCATCATTCTTTTTATAATTATTTAAATGTTAATACCCACTGTCTGTGTTGGCAACCCGAACATACATATGATTCGATTTGAAAGTAGTCAAAGTTAATTGATATTCGTATCAGTAAAAGGGTCTCTAGTCCTCACCAACCGTTGAGCTAGTTCTTGGCGCATGGCACTGTGCCGTCGATTTCTGCTATCTGAGCTGTTGAGTTGGGTTTGAATTCAGTTTTGAACCGCCTGAGTTTGAATCTGATTTGACTTGCGGTGGTGGTGGGTTTTGACCGGTACAATAATTACATATCATAAGTAAACACATTTTAAAAAAAAAATAATATTTTTTTTCATGTCAAATATAAATTTAACCTAGAATAATTACATAAAAACCTACCTTTATGATTATAAGGTCATTTAAATATTGCTTGAATATATAGCCTTTAACCTGCTGATATAAAAAAAAAATACACATAATTTTACAAATTAGTAAAAAAAATCATTACTTAACAAGTGCTTATAATATCACTAAAAAAAAAATGTTTTCCGTGGGGCACTTTATTCAGATGAAGAACTTGATCCATTCGTAGTTCACGAAGCAAATTTAAACAAGAAACACATTTTATTATTTCATTTATAAAAGTTGCCTTCATTCTGGTGCACTTAATAGTAGGCAAAGAAAAACATAGCAGCGTGGATTTTAATTCTTCCTTGAATTAACTGCTATAATTTTGGGATCCAAGAAAACAATACAGATTTTAACATTACAAATATTGGACGATAAACGATCACATATACAATTCTTTTCTTTTACGATTGGCGATACGTATCATTTTTAGCTAGCTGGCTTATGAATAAAAGAATGCGCGAATTTTCCAAAATATTATTTTTAGAAGGAATGCAGCTGACTTACGTGGATATAAAGTTTTGATGACTCCAATCAAGGTATAATATAACCTATTATATTATGGTTATAATTAATTTACTAATGTTTATAGTTTTTATTCCTACTCTAAGAATTGTAATTTTTCTTTAATACTGAATTCTCCGTAAATGCACACATACAAATTTTCCGATATTTGCCTTGAGAAAATTTATATTTCTTTTTAAAAAATATACAGGTGCATAAGTAAATATCATTTATTATTTATATTATTTCTCGATAATTTTCAGTGAATAAAACAGATTTTAACGTGGGGAACTTGCATTACTTTCTACAGCAGACAATTTCTGTTAGAAAGAGCACGAAATTTTTGGTTAACTTTCCTTGGCTTTTATAATAGGTCTTTTAAGTCTAATTTTTCTTTTATACCATGAAAAGATTGTTAAATAAGGTAAAGTTAACAAATAATTAATTATTTCTTGGAAATTACTTATATTGCTTAGTTTAACTATAATGATATTTTCCGTGATCGCTGTAGTCAATACGTTCACTCTGCACTTTAGCCGAAGATAGAACATTTTTGAGTATAAGAAGCTTTATAATAGGTAGATAGCAACAGAAGCTTATGGATGTCTTATTAAAATATTTTAGCTAGACATAATTTTGTTAAAATGTTACTTGAATTATATTTATTTCTGCAATAAAAAATATAAAAATTTGTTACCGAATTTCAGCACTGCTTCCTCTTGTAAAACTTATGTCAGACTAGTTTTTCTACAAAATTTAGCGGTCTTCTCTTAGCGACCTCTGACAGAAAAATCGTTATTTAATTATACATAAACAAAGGAAAGGAAAAAAAAAAAACTTATTACAGTTATATTTTTCTGTATAATTTAAATGGATTACAAGATAATTTGACAAATAATGAAAAATAATAAATATCTTTAACTAATAATGCTTATTAGTGATGTATAATTCTGTATACATTATTATCTAAATAATTAAAAAAAAATTATCAGAAGTTACTGTGCTTTATGATAAGACACTCATCTACTCTCCCCTCTACCCATCCAAAATCAATTACTGTTTATGATAGGTGCTTTTATACTATATTAAATTGCTCTTATGGTTAATATTTTAACTAAATTATTTATGCTCTTCTTCAAAATGACATTAGATTACCAAATTTATTAATTATTTGCTTAAAACACGTTAAAGTGAGTAAATAGCATACTTTATTAATCACTTAATATTATTATTATTTTACTTTTTATTTTCTAGAAAAGGATTGCATTGTTTTCCTATAGGAAATAATGCTAAATAAACAAAGTGTCAATAACACTAGGTTACAATATATATATATATATATATATATATATATATATATATATATATATATATATATATATATATATATATATATATAATAGAAAATCAAGCATCACATGACATACATATATAGCTTACATTTACAAATATGTAAAATTGAGAATGTGATAATAAGCACTAAACAAGCTTTCTTTATTTTTTTATACGATAAATGCTATTACAAGAGAAGGCATTCAAATCATGTTTATCTATGATTGTCCCATGCCCAGATGGGTTTTGAGTTATGGCTCTCTTCAGTCTGGCAATGGAGACAATCCTAAATAAAGATGATCTGAATACCTTCTCTTGCAGTAGCTTTTATCATATAAAAAATAAAAAAAGCTTGTTTAGAGTTTATTAGCACTGTTTTAATTATGTATGAAAACAACAACTTTTTGGGTTGTTACTGTGTACTAGTTTGCTGCATAAATAAATTATTCTGTTTACTATAACTCAAAAAGTTTTTATTTTCATCTTTTAAGCATTGGGGAGATGTCAAAAAATGATGTAGATCTTCCAAGTCCTTATACATATGAAAATAGCTATTTAGGTTTAAATCAATACAGCAACATAGATTAAAAGTAAAATAAAAGCTTCCTCTATTTCTAATTAAACTCAAGACAAAAAAACAATTATTAGTTACTAGTTTAAAAGTTGCTTAGCTTTGCAACTGTCAGTAGCAAATGGCCATTTTCTAGCAATATTAACTACTAAACATACTTTTAGTTATTTATATGAAAATAGAACCACACTCCATTTTGTTTTGCATCATAGTAAATTCATAAAAAACATTTTATAAAAGAAATAACATGGTAGATTTGTAAGGCAAATGTGGAAAAGTATTAACAAATTTATCGTGCAAATGCAATAAAAAAAGTTTGGCTGAATTATAAATGTAAATTAAATGAATATACAAGAAATAGAGTTTGTCTGAAGATTTGTGATAGTGCCATTTTAGTAGTAATTATATATTGGGCTATTTTTTTATTATCTAATATTAATTATCAAATGTCTGCGGAAAAATTTCAAAATTTATTTAAACTTTCCAAATACATTCAAGTATTAATACATGCAGATATATGTATATGCACTAATTTGTGTGTTGTTACCCTAACCTGTGTGTTATTACTTAACAGTTAAATGTATTTGTAAAGTTTAAATAAAGTTTGAAATTTTCTAAAGAGATTTATTATTTAATATTAGATGATGAAAATAATCCACCACATAATTACTATAAAAATAGAGCGTTGGCTTTTATGAGAATGGTATTAATACAAATAATTTTTAATACTAAAGTTATAAATGGTCAAAAATTATTCTATGAAAATTGAATCTAAATTAAACAGATATAAATTTTTAGCGGCCATACACATTAAAAAAAAAAAAATAGAAACAAATATAAAGTCTAACAAATTTCTGAAGATTAATTAATTCAGAGATTTTTGTCTTCAATAAAAAAAACTTAATCTTTTCCATATATCACGTTAAAATTATATGTAATTTTAAATTTGTTTATTTTTTGCTTCTGTTTTTTAATAGAAATAATAAATTTATTATAAAAACTCTTTATTAACTGAAACACACAGGTTTATTATATACTTGTGTCTATATACGTAATATATATGGCATATGAGCACAGACTTTCACACGAACCACCACCCTCCATACTATCTCAAAACTCTTTATTATAAAATGTAACGTAGTGATACATTTTCATTATCACAGGAAGGCAAAAATTTACACTTATTTTAAAGATAATAAAATTCTAGAAAAAAAAAATCAATATTTTTATTTATTTAAGCACTTTTTTTTAAATTTTTTTTTATCTATAAACAAGTAATTATTTATTTAAGAATGTTATTAAAATGTTTTTAAACGTAATGTTTTCTTAGTGAAAATTGCAAATTTTATAATAATATAATTTTACATAATGGAAATAATATATTATTTAATCAATAACCATTATATATCTTTATTTGTTTTTAAAGTAAACATCAATATCTATTATATTAATGCTTATATTAATCTTATTAAATCATCATTAGCATATTTATTGACAGAAAATAGTTTTCTTTTCAAAAACTAATTAGTATCACATAATAATCTAATTTTTGACATTGATTGATTAATAACAATAAATAACGTTAGACAGACTTTTGTTAACAAGTTTCTCATTCTTTTATATACAAAACAACATCAGTATAAAATCTTGTATGGTCTATTGCAGTGGCAGACATAATAGCTAAAAACTAATAGATATTGCCACATTAGATGCTTGGATACAACAAACCATTCTAGACTAATTATTATATTAAATAATTTAAATAACTGATTAAAATGGCTGAATATTTTTTACATATATCAATTATTTCATTTTCTAATACAATTTAATTTAATTTGAAAAAACTTCATTGTTTTTATATTCCTCATATGTAATGGTTATTATTATACAAAGTTTCTTATAAATCACACGACTATTATTTAAAGTGTTGAAGCTTTAACTGTACCTTTGATGCATATAGATTTCAAAAAAATGTTTTATTCATCTGTAATAATTACATGTACATTTTTTTTGTGATTATAAAAATTATATATTTTGATTAAATAAAATTTTCAACACTAACACATGCAGATATAAACCTATACACATCAACTTCCATTAAACTGACTCCACACATTACATAAAACTACGGTTGTCTTTTTTTAATTTTTTCAATAATTTTTTTTTAATATTTCTTTATGTCTAAAATTCTACAGCAATTTCCTCCATTTCAAACTTTCATCTTTAATATAAAAAATATTAAGTTGTCTTTACTAAAGTTAGAGATAATAAATAGTAGATAAAATATTGTCTTCAATCTGTTGGTGGTATCCTAGGCTGCTAAGAGTAGCAGCTATATTAAAGATTAAAACCTGGTTGAAACTCCAATTGCAACTACTAATGTTTGAATGTCACATGACTTTATGAGAAACTAACTATTTGATTACTTTATATCAATCATAGTTTTCTGTTGCATCTTTCTTGAAAAATTTATACTACCATCTCAATTTTAGAGCTATATCATAAACTTTAAAGAATGCTTTCATCAATAAAATATATCTTTGAAAAATACAATATTTCATTTACTGCCACTCAAGTTTCTTCACTATTTATTACCTACTGAAGCTTTAGTATTTAATAGATGATAGACAGCAGTGTTTAATAAATTCCTATTCTGCATTATTTTTTTATTACTAAAGCTTATAGAAGATGATATAAATATCAAATTTTATATTGTGATACACACACACATAATTTGTATAGATTTTAAGATGTGCTTAAAATTCCCACTTCACTACACATTTTGGAATCCTACAAATATTAAAAAAAAGATCCCCAAGATACATTTTTCATGCTAATTCAGCATTCATCAATTATACAAGTCATATTCTTTTAGATAACTTTATTATTGGTTCATTATTTATCAATACCAAATTATTATAGTTTAATTTGTAAATGCCAAATCTTTTCCATTTATAATTTTAACTTCTTTAGATAAAATAATTTATTAATTATTATCTATCATTAATTAAATCAATGATTATACTTAGCCTAGATATAAATTTTAAATTTCATTTAAAGATTAGTCAATTTATTTATTTTTTTCAGATATCTATATTCAAACATTTCAAGAATATGTGCTAAGATGGAAATTTTACAAATATCTTATAAACACTACACATAACAAAGTGAGATGAATCTTGAATTATTTCATAAGTTTATGTATGAATAATAAAAGTTTTATTAATCTTTAACTGAAGTTTAAAATTTATATCTGTGCTAGGAATAATATGTAGTGTAATAAATGAATTATAATAATCATTCAAAAATTTATCTGAAGTGGCTGGTGTAAATATTGTGAATATAAAAAGTTTAATACAGCTAAAGAAAAGTGTAATATATATATATTCCAAATAATGGTAAACAACTTATAATATAAATAAAAACTCATATAGAAATATTTTCGATTATATTCATAATCATTATCTAATCAACTCAAATGTCAAAATGGAATAATCTATTACCAACTGGAAACACATGTCAATTTAAATATCTCACAATTCATTAATCCTAACATTGGCTGACTGTCTATTTATTATCCTATTTTTATATCTATTAATAAAAACTGCCTCTTTAATTTTTCTTTTTTCATTATCTCTCTCTTGACCTAATTTTTTTTATCTTTTTTATATTAAAATCAAATTTAAAATTGCAATTCCTATTATGATTTAACCTATTGAAACAAGAAGGATCATGATATGCATTGTAATTTGAAATTTCATTTTGATATAAAAAAAGATAAAAATTTTAGGTCAAAAAAAAAGATAATGAAAAAGAAAAATTAAAGAGGCAGTTTTTATTAATAGGTATGAAAATATGATAATAAATAGACAGTCAGCAAATGTTAGGATTAATGACTAGTGGGGAATTTAAGTTGACATGTGTTTCCAATTGTTAATAGATGATTCCATTTTTGAAATTTGAGTTGAGTTGATAATGATTATGAATATAATCGAAAATATTTGTATATGAGTTTTTTTATTTATATTATATTATAAGTTGTTTATCATTATTTGGAATATTTTATTTTGTTATATATATAAAACACAGTTTGAAATAGACAACTTTGGGTTAAAAGCCTTTTCAATAACTAATTACCATTAAGTACTTTACAATTTTTGTTTTATACTTATCTAAAAGAGCCAAATAATTATTTTTAGGCAAATATTGGAATTTTAGTTGTCATGGATTAGATACCCAATAAAAATGTTCAGAATAAATAAGACAATATTTAAAGTTACTAGACAATTTGATATCAGCTTATAGAAAACATAGGAAAATATTTCACCATTTTACCAGAAAACATTTTCCCATTTTCATTTTCTCTCCCTTTTTCTCACTCTCCCCCTCTCTCTTTGGGGTAGTTTGATATATATATATATATAT
>JAQFVV010015676.1:0-12415 GCA_028023455.1 Epiperipatus broadwayi
TTATTTATGCACATATAGATAAAATTTGAGGAATAAAATTTCTTATTTTAATTGGCTATTAATTTAATTTTTTAAATTAAATTTTTAGTTTGAACCATCTGCATAGATTTGTTTAATAATATTTTTAAGAGTGTCGAGTATGAATAAACTACATAGATTGCATTTGAAAAGAAAATATTCTATCCCTTATTTAATCTTAGGCCAAAAGTTCGCAGTTAAACTAACGTCAATCCATCTGATATCGATGTTCAATGTAGCATGAATATGACAGAACAATCATCATACTGTCAGGGTACATCTGGACAGCTTGGTTATCGAACCCAGTGACTCTCGTCCAGACAGGAATACTACATCTGTCTGACAAAGAAAACAATAAAAAACTCCATAGGAAAGGGACTGCATTTTTCGTCTTACTATCCCATTCCATAGGCTAAAAGGGGTGATCCAAAGGGTCAGGAATACCATCTTCTTTCGATGGTCAGTGAGATATGGGACTTATTTTTTCCCAAGTTCACGGCATATAATAGGATCCTGCCTGCACAGCGAATCTCATACTACATCTACTAATTACACAATATATCTGATCGATTAACCCAAACTGGCTTCACTGAAACAAATAACTAAGATTTACCTCCCTTAAAACTAACATAACTGCGAATCTATGCAACCAATCACACCCAACTTAAATTTAACAGTTATATAATTTTGCACAGATGAATTTTATTATAAAAGTTTGTTTTTAAATGTTGAGTATAGATAGGCTACATAGATTACATGGTTAAAAACATTTCAGGAAATAAACATAAACGATCAAAATATAAAGTCATCAATGGAATTGCAGAGGGGAAATTTACAAAAACCCAATGGCATTAGTCATAGGTCACCACATTGACACCAATAGCAAAAAGACATCGATAAATACATTTTAGATGCCAATGCAAGGTATCATTATTTACCGAATGTCTATATATTTTAATCAAATATAAAAATAAAACAAAATTAAATATTTATAAGTCATGACATCTATACCCAACTTCAATTTAATACATTTAAATAATTTATACAATAAATATTAATAAATAAAAAAAGCTAGATGATTTTTAGCAAACTCAAATACAAAAAATTAATGACATTAATAATTAATTTGAAAACTTGAAAGTCCGAATAAAGTTGTTTAACATGAAGTTGGCTGAATATTAAAGCTTGTCAAATCTTCAAAGTTCTTAATTGCACCCAGTAAAAATTTTCCGTTTATATCTTACAGTAGAAGAGCTCCGATTCTGAGTATAATTCCCACAGAGAAGTCTTTATTTGAAGGCCGGTCCTATCTGAAGGTGGCCTTAGCTGTTTCAATCCTAGTGTTACAGTCCATTTTATTTGAAATAAGTGAGAAATTGTGACAAGTCACGTCTTATCACCCTTCTCCACAAGAATCAAGCTGGAACTGTTTTTAATTTCGACCCTTTTTCTTTTATGCAGTCGTCCGGATTCATAGACAATGGTTTCCTGTTCCAAATTTTCATTACAGTCCGAGCAACTTCATTGCTGCTTCTATTGGACATCTAATTTATTTTGTTCTCTTATCTATATTTCATCTGACTTTTTTTATATAAGACCCAAAGGGCCCTAGTTTGCTTTCAAGTTTATTTATAAAACAATCATTTCCATTTACTAAAATATTTTATCTTTAGATCTTTGTACTTTTTTATGAAAAAGTATGTTCAAATACTTTTTTTTTTATTTAAAAAGAAAAAAATACTTTTAAAGTTTTGCTTCTGTGCGAATATAATATATACATACATTTGAACAACTCTTTAATTTTAGCTTTTAGTTTTTTATTTATGAACTTTGAAAAATTTTTTATGCTAATTTTAAGTAAGTGTAACGGCATATACCATTGCGATATATATATATTATAATAAGCTCAGCCACATGGCACACAGCAACATAATTGTGTGTGTGCGCACATATATATATATATAAAGTAAAGGAAAAGTAGAAATAAACATAAACATAAATTTTTGTAGATATTTTCTCATTTCACTTGGAATAATAATGATGACAAAGGGTTAAATAATTATCAATTTAAAACAGAATTTTATTATTAATTAAAACATTTAAAAAGGTCTAAATAAATTATCATTATTCTGATTTTGAAATTTAAAAACAAACAAGTTTCTGATACTTGTAAACATTTTTTTTAAAAAACTTTTAATGTATTTTTAAAAATCTTTGATAACATTTCCAAATGTAGATTTTTAATTAAAAGTGCTTTGGGAGTAATTAAAATTGTTTCCAATCAAGAGAGATAAGAAAAAACCCATAGTTTTTAAATTAGTGTTATTATTAGCCCTGAAGATTCTATAAAAGGGCTGATAAGAAAAATATCAGTTCAGTTTGGCTTGCAGTTTTTATAAGTGCTGACCAGAAGAGTCTGGTTTTAAGTTTTTAGAAGCAGTTAGCTAATGGGCCATCTGTAAAATTGATTTAAGCTGACCAGAGTGATGTCTGGCAGATTTATACAGAGATCCCATGAGATGTAGCTGAAGTCAAGTCAGTAGATCAAGTAGTGAGCAGTCTACTAGTTCTATATACTGAAGTTTTGATTCATTTGAAGACTGGATCAATTAGCCTGTACAAATGTGTTGTAGAAAAAATGTTTGCTGGCTGAAGCTCATTAAACCCAGCCAGAAGGGAGAATGCCAACATATGTGATTATACTTTCCTGATTATGACAATCCTGGACTATACCTGTCCCACAAAAACCAACTCAGAAAGAGAAGAACAGATAAATGTATATACAATGGGCAGTAGCATTATATACGAGAATGAAGTTTTAAATAATTTCTTTGGTAAAAATGACATTTAAAATCTTTTAGAGAAGTAACCTGTGAAATACAATTATAATTTTGTTTGACTTAAAATCAAAATACAAATCTTTTAGATTAATTTAAAAGTGGTAATAATTAATCAACAATCAAAAAGTGGTCTGTCATAAAATTGACTATACTTTTATTTAAAGAAGAAAAAAACTAATTAGTTAAAAATAACCTGATGGAAAAACAAATCTTTTTTGGAATAATCAATCAACAATGATCCTGTCAAGAAATTTATATTTAAAAAAAAGATATTAAACTGTTATGAAAGAGTTAAACAACATGATTTATATATTTTCGACAAAGAATAATTGTGAAAATAACATAATAACTTTTATTATTGTGTCAAATTAAATATATGAAATAAATGATGGTGTGCACATATATTTTAATGTGCACAAACATATATGTCAATTACATAGTATAAAAATTAATAATTGTATTCTTTTGACAAATTTAAATATATTCATGTAATTGTGAAACATGCAGCTATGTATATATATATATGTGTTATATGCAAACCACCATATAGTAACTTAAAAAGTTTAATCACAAATTTATTATTTTATATGACAATTGTAATATAAGTCAATTGTACTGCATATTTATATGTGCTATATGTGTCAATGCTTGTCAAACAGGACATATATGTAAAATGTAATCATTTTTTGTCATTATTGAATATCAATTAAAATATATTAATTGTATATTATAAATTGTGCATTTGTGCACATCTATATGTAAACCACCATGCAATAACTTGAATTTTGTATTAATCTCATATATATAAATCACAATGTAATAATTTGTTATTATTGTATGTTAATCAAAATCAGAAGACTTAATTGATCTGCATAGCACTATTCTAGACCTTAATATATATTTTTTTATTGTTAATAAACTTGTGTTTAATTATGAAAATTATTCCAGTGATTCTAAATATTTTTAGAATATCTGTTTCTGTCATCTCTTGGTCTCATACAATAATGAGCTTGTGTTCTTCTGAGCTAGATTTATGCAATAATGGCTGATATATAAATGGGCATGTATATTAACGCTTTTGGGCATCTAGACATGATCAGTCATCATCCTGGTTGGTGCAAAAGAGAATACTCTTTAAAACACATGCACTATATTTTATTTTAGTTTAGTCCTATTAGAAGTTAAGTTTATAGTTGAACAGTACAAGTGGCCACAGCACTGATGATGATCAGCATTTTTTAATGACCCAGCATTACTGTTTTTCTCATTTTTTATTATTATGTATTCTGATGGATTAGCACTTAAGTGGTGCATCCAAATTAATGTTTAAATAATTGACTAAGCTGGCAATGGCTCAAGAGTTATCCTGGTCTCCAGAAGACCCATTTCCAATCCAGTCACCAGATTCACTGTTGATTTATATTTTTATTGTTTTAATCCAGCCACAGATGGACTGTTGATGTAGTTTAATTGATGGATCATTCATGGTGATGAATGATTATTTTGAGTATTATTTATACTTATTTTTATTATTATAGTGCTGGTGAACTATAATTACTTGTAGTTGCTCTAAGGAGTTAACTGATCTCTTCTGATCTCACAGATATTTTTCTCTCTCATGATCTCTTGAATATATAACATTACTTATATATTTTTTGGATATTGAACATTACTTTAATATCTTATCTTACTTATATTTTATATTAAATCATTTTGTTTGAAATATTGTTGACTTGGGATTGATGCTGATTTTTTTCACTACCCTAAATATGACCACCCTCGATATCACCCATTCCATTACAATATATATATATATATTGTACCCTTACTGATGCAACACTAATTCCTTTAGCTATTCAACCACTAGCTCTTCAATCATAGTTAATCAAGACAACTCAAAGATTTTAAAACTATAACATATAATAATTATTTCATCCTATAACATAATAACTAGCTCATCTGAATATAAATACTAATAATAATACATTTAATAAGTTAATAACCTATTAATAAAACAAATGATTTAGTCACTAATTAACTAAAGACTTAATTTAAATAATAAGTAATTAAAAGATTAAATTTAAATAATAACTCATTTACAATTATATGACATTAAATTCTAGCTCATTTATAATTACATTAATTTCAAGTCTAGTTCAAACTATTAAGAAATGGTTCAATTAAATATTAAAAATTATGAGACTCATAACTATAAGCATCAAGTAAGGTACACAGTAAGTTTAACATTAAGAATATGCCCCAAAAGATACATTCCCAATGGCATAGGATTATCACCCCTAACTATTTTCATAGTCAATCAGTAATATTTCCATCATTCATATATCACAAAAATTAAATTATAATTAACATCCCTAAATTAAATGAAACCACTAAAATATATGATATTTTTCTACTTAATTCAATACTACATCATTAAATAAAATCCATAACATACTTTAATCTTAATCTAAATCCTAATCTTAATCTCAAGTTCATCCTATTATTCCTGCAATTACACATTAACTAATACAGCTACATATAGTGAGGAATTTTACACATACCTAGCTATACCATAATAATAATAATCAATAAAATTCTCCAGAACTCTTATTTTAAAATCATATATTTATTTTTCTTCTCAGCAGCAACAAGTTAAAATTATAGAGTATTGCCAAAAATAATACTTATTATACTAAAGAAATCCAAAATATGTTCATTTTATTATGCATTACAGCTCTAATTATATACTTTATATGACATATTAAGAAATATTAAGCTTAGATATAATTAACAAATCAGATTATTAATAAATTTGTATCATACACTTCTCCATGTTTAATAAATAACATCTTCAACAATTATAATTTAATAATCATACTGTATCTTCTATACATCATGGAGTGTGTGGACACGAAGATCCATAATGATTTGGACAAAATAAGAAAAGAAACTCCCAAGACATAAGATTAATTTAAAATAAACATTGACAATTTATTATGCCAACTATGATTTTAAAATTCATAAAATATAATAGTTACAAAATTTAAATGATTCAAAATTCAAAAACACTTATATTAAAAAAATATTTACACACAAAAAATAATAATAATAAATAGTTTCTAATTCAACTATTTTGTTATCATAAAGTAGTAATATAAAACAAAAATACAGTTCTATGGTAATCATATTATCTTTTCTAAATCTATATCATTAATAAACATTAACATTATTATTATATAAAAATATATTCATAAATAATTGTAGGTTCATTAATAAAAATATTCCTAGATAATAAAATATTTCTTTAAATATTTCCATGAAATATTCACATTCATTATCTACATAATTTATTTATACTATTATACATTAATAAAGAAAAAACATATATGCTTTAATAATAATATATTCTCCACTCCATAATTTATGAAGATATAATGATATAATAACTTTATAACTTATATACTTATGTTTATCTTATATACTAAAACAAACATATAACTATTTTAATAATATAAAATCAATTAAATATATGGGGTTTACTTACTCTAGCTTTTATGATATTAATAGCATTCAAATTTCACTTTCATTCATAGTTTTTGCATAATTAAAATATGCACTCAATAACTTTCTTGATCTCTTACAATATTTTGGATTATCAAATCATTCAAGTAAAACTTTATTTCACATTATTTGGACATCATTTGTGATATATTTTTATGTTCTTGCTTCCAAATTTTTTTCTAACATCATTTAATAATCTAGCTATTATTCTTCAAACATTTTTTTACCAACCAATAGCAATGTAGGAAACAGTGATGATAGGAGTGTTTTAATAAAACTACAAAAATGTAATAGGAATATGGAAGCAGAGCTTAAGGCCACTTATTCTTGTGTCTACCTTAAATTCACCCAATGCCCCACACCACATTTGTGGAATGAAATGCTACTGATCATGAATCACAAAATATACAGAACTACGTTAACTGTATTCTACTAAGCATTCACAAGATTATATCCATACTACTTTCCTGAACCATTAACTGCCTATCTGTATATCTCCTTCAACATCACAAAGAAATTCTAGAACATCATAAAAATAATTTCTAAACTTCCTCTTTTAGAACATTCACTATAATATCAATAAGACTCAATGTAGTACCAACAAGTGATTTCAAATATTTCACTATAATAAATAGTTTCATTCAAATTCTGTATAAAAAATAATTCAGAGGTCAAATATGCAAGTGGTATCTAAACAAATACTGTTTCTAACATTTTATTAATATTTATTTGTGGTATCTAAAAAGATACAATATATAACTTGCATACTCATACATTCATGTAGTATTTAAATATATTTAGCATATAACATAAATGTTTTATACCTTCACATGATATCTAAAACCAAATATTATATCATATGCAATCAAAATAAACATATTATTTGGTTCACCTGATTTATCACTCTATTAAATAAATAAATAGCCATATTAAAATTTAAAAAAAAATATTAATAAATATTTTACCTCAATCATATCTTTAGGATTGATACTGCAATGCCAGTCTCTTGGCTGATATCATTTTATTACCATTTGAAAATATTAATTTTTCAGTCACCTTTTTTATATTATACCAAATATTCAAATAAATTTCACATATCATATAAATATTAAATGATAAATAATTTTTAACTTATAAAACTATATTTTAAACTAAAAAATAAAATAATAAAATCCTAAAATGTCCTTTAATTTTTGCTTGAAGTTAAACTCCAGGAGGGCACCAGTTCCCATGACTATGTTCAATTCACTGACAGATTTTTTCCTCTTACTGCCCTCCTCCACCCTCCTAATTTCATTCAGCATAAATGCAAAATAATAAAGCCACAAAAATCCTATTGATATATTGGTTGTTCATCTCTGTAGGACAAAAAATACTTAAAAAATAAAGTTTGTTCCATTTATCCTAGATGAAATCAATTTGATGAAAATTAATAAATAAAATAGATTATTTCATAAAACAATTTCTATATTTGAAAGTTTTCTTCATCTATCCAGGTTCAATAAATTATTATAGAAACATTTCACTTTAAAGACTGCTTCAATTTTTTTATATAAAAGTATCATTAATAACTTTAACTTTATCACTAATGAGTTCTTTTCTATTTTCAAAGTTCTTTCATTTATCATGCTTTGAATATTAATAAATTGCAACATTTTAATTACATTATGCATTTAAAAATATTTTTCTCTGAGTCAATATCCATTTACTCAAAATTCTAGTTGATTTATAACTTATAATTCATAACCCTTAGGAGCCCTTTTTACAATAGTTTATATTTATATTCAACTTGTAAGCAAGACTTGCAAAATATATAATCATTCACTTTCTTTAAGGTTAGCAGAAATTTCTATTAAAAAACATTTGCAAGCAACATGTAATAGATAAGTAGATTATAAGTTTAGTTTCACAAGATTTTATTACTCTATCATTTATCTCTTTCTTCAAAGAAATATAAAATCTGGAAACAGTTTTTAAAACTTTCCAAGAGCAAAATTGATATCTGTATCACATAAAAGTGCTATGCTTTTTTTTTGGTTAATTATTAAAATTAAATAAGACTGTCTTTTCATATCAAATATACCAATACTATTAAGTAAGAAATTCCTTATGACTCCTTAATGTGTTAATCTTTAGTCTGAACAACACCCTCTCTGGCATAGTCTTCAAACCATTGGTACATCTGTTGAATAACTCATATTTTTGCTACTAATCATCATAATTTCCAATTGGTTTCTTATGTAGCACTGATAAGAAATATTTGCAGGTCTCACTTCATTTTAAAACAGCAAAATAAACTTTTGATTAACTATTAATTTTATAAATTACTTTTACATTTTACCAACCAAATAAAAATTTAAAAATATATAGAACTTAAAACTTTTTGATTGATTGGAAAAAATTTAATAGACAATTACTACTTTTTTCTCAATCATGACATTTATTTATACCTTTAATTATTCCTAATCTGATTGATTAATTCAATCTTAGAAAAGAATAATCTTATTTACAAATTAATTTTCTTTGTCTGACTTTTTTTTCTTAAAATAATTTATTTAATAATTTTTATTAAATAATTTTTTTGAAACTTTACTTAACTCTTTATATTTAAATATACTTTTTAATATTAAACATTTTTGCTAACTTAACTTTTACAAAGATAAAACTATTGTTTGAACAATTATAATATTAATTTCGAGTACACTTTTAAAATTAATTGCAACATAAATAAATTATCATATGAAGTTATTACAGCTAATAAAATTAATCGGGACTAAAACTAAATAATTTTATCAAAAATAGGTGTGCACACAGATAAACACACACATTATATACCTTATTTATGACATCACTTTTTTAAAATAATTAAATGAAAATTATTTAAATTAAACTTAAGAATAATATAATCTTGATTTTTATAACTAAAGTTATTATTTTAGTATTGTATAGGTCTAATTTTAATAATTATTTAGTAATGAATTAGACTACAAATACATTATAAATTAACTTTTGCTAATAAATTTAAATAATATAGCCCCAAAATGATCTGGAACAGTCTTTCAGTCAAACAAACATTACATTTTAACTTCCTTTAAATACAAAATAACATTATATAATAATTGGTGTATAAAATTTAAATTTTTTTTATGAAATTGTCTGCAGTACACACTTATAAGAAACTGTAGCAAAATAGCAAGGTCACAATAAATATATAATTATAATAACCAGCAAGGAAAAAATCTTTTATTTATTTCTCTAGTGAAAATTTGAAGTTTATTGCATTTTGAATAATGTTGATTATTGTTACTTAAAATAGAAGTCTATTTCTATGCAAGAGACATCTCAAATTCATTTACCTCAAGTATGATAATTTTATTTTCCCTTATACTATAGCAATCAGAAGTTTATATATCTGGTTTTCTAAATATTTTATTTTTTAAAATTATATATAAAGCTATTTAGTATAAAGCTTGATTACTATGTTAGCAATGAAAGCACATGTTCAAAGCTCTAGAATATCTGACAAAGCTAAGTTATTGCCGAAATATAAGTCAAATTGCTATTTTATTTTATGGTCACAGTCAACATTGTTTAAGATATACAAATATTAAAATTTGTATTACAAAGAGCAGTATGTATGCTTTAAATTTGTGTATATATATTGTAACCATTTATTTTGCAGGAAATGAATATAGGCACAATCTAGTAGCTGAAAAATTTTTTTTAATTATAATTCTAAAAAGTTAGTTAATATTATGTTTATTACTTTAATTGATTGACTTAATCTCTCTATTTTATGCATTTAAAACCATATAGTTGCATGTTTTTATATTTATTTGGGAATATATCAATACCAAGGTTGAAATCTTCCATGTAACTTCTCATAAATTTATCTATTAAAAGGAATTATTTATTTTATTTCTTTTCTTTTCATTAATGTTAAAAAGTTGGATACTTTTAATTTCAAACAATTCAATTAACATTTATTTGTATTTTAAAGAAAAAAATATTTTACTATAAAAAACCCCATTTAAAATCACTTTTCTTTGTATTTATTCAAATCATATGTAAATTATTTCTGGTGCAAATGTTCTTTGGGTTCCTATCAGTTGTAATGAAAACCTTCTGTTAGTTGTGCTAATTATGATGCTATAAAACGAGTATAAAAATAATTTTGAAAGCATAACGGTCACTCACTGCTTCTTCATCATTATAAGTTGATCACACTAATATTTTGTTTGCTGAATTCTATAACCAAGATAACCCAAGTTTTAATTTTTTAAAAACAAGACAATATATGCTGCTAAAAATATCCAAGCAATCAATCCTTTCAAGTTGTAGGGCTATTTTATGCTAATCTTCTCTGAATGCTCTATAAACGGGGGGGAAAAGAAAGCCATTTTTTGTGGAGACAGAAGCTGAGACTTTGTCGGTTTAATTCGAGATATCATATGTCTTATTATCCTAGAAACTTTATCAGTTTCATTCTGTCTTATTATAATATTTTATCTGAAACTAGGAATTAAATATATTATGATGACTCAAACTATATTGATTTTACCTGGGACTAATTTATGGCTAAAGTGTTTACAGTTCATTATAAAGTATACCTTACGAATTTATATTGATTATATCTTACTTAATTTGATATCTGCATTTGAATATATGCTTTACTTTAAGATACTTTATTATGGAATACAATTATATTTGGATATACATATCAGTTTGTGATAACTCCTTGTTATGTATTCATAATCTTTCTAATATATTTTGATTTATAACTTATCTGTTACAATTATTGTTTGCTTATATAAAGTATATAATTTCTTTTATTTGGATAATCAACTTTAATGTATACGTTTTTAATCATCACATGATCACTATCTCATACTAGCACAATAATTGTTATTAAACAATTCAAAACAAAACAACACTCTCCATATAGTAGTGCCATCTTGTGCTAACAAGAGCAATCAATGGATGCCAGAAGGCTTGTGCATAAAATCCCTATCTAGTGCCTACTCATCCGATCTCCCCAGACTAATTTCTGGCTTGTGGCCTTCATCAGTGAGGAGCCTTGGATCTGAGAGCACTGCACCTAGATCTTAGGATCTAATGCAACCCTCCAGCACCCACCTTTTAACTCTATTTAACTACAAAACTATGAGAATGAAATTGAAAACACTATTAATATTTTCAATCCAAGCTCAATAGCTTATATAGTCACATGGGTCTGAACTCAATTCAGTACCCATAATTTTGGTGTCTTTTGGCTCTTTAACAACCATAGCCACCACTATCCTATTAGGCAGGATTGGTGTTAAACCACTAAACATCACATGATCACTTATCTCATACTAGCACAATAATTGTTATTAAACATATTCAAAACAAAACAACACTCTCCATATAGTAGTGCCACTAGATAGGGATTTTATGCACAAGCCTTCTGGCATCCATTGATTGCTCTTGTTAGCACAAGATGGCACTACTATATGGAGAGTGTTGTTTTGTTTTGAATTGTTTAATAACAATTATTGTGCTAGTATGAGATAGTGATCATGTGATGTTTTAGTGGTTTAACACCAATCCTGCCTAATAGGATAGTGGTGGCTATGGTTGTTAAAGAGCCAAAGACACCAAAATGTATGGGTACTGAATTGAGTTCAGACCCATATGACTATATAAGCTATTGAGCTTGGATTGAAAATATTAATAGTGTTTTCAATTTCATTCTCATAGTTTTGTAGTTAAATAGATCGGAAGAGCGTCCTCGTACATAGAGGGTTGCATCCAATATCCTAAGATCTAGGTGCAGTGCTCTCAGATCCAAGGCTCCTCACTGATGAAGGCCACAGCCAGAAACTAGTCTGGGGATATTGGATGAGTAGGCACTAAATAGGGATTTTATGCACAAGCCTTCTGGCATCCATTGATTGCTCTTGTTAGCACAAGATGGCACTACTATATGGAGAGTGTTGTTTTGTTTTGAATTG
>JAQFVV010015677.1:0-12409 GCA_028023455.1 Epiperipatus broadwayi
TACCTCAGCAGAGATTTTATTATTATTATTATTATTATTATTAATAATACTTAATTAATACATTGATTACATATATTAACAGTCATAGCTAAAAAAAAGAAGATAAAGTTGATGATAAACAAAATAATTTCATATATAGCTTTTTGTATATTCTTATCTGAGAATTTTATCTAATAAATTAAATTAATACACTGTACAGGCTTACACACACCTACACATATATAATGTAATATATAAGAGATTCAAACTCAGACTTTCACATGACCCTCAGCTTTCCATACCATCTCATATTGCTGAATGACCTGATCATACACATGTTAAAAAGATAAATAATCACCAATATACATATTTCGTGTTAAACCAGCAATCATCAGTTGATCCAGATTACTATCTCCACACCCATACAATCAGTGCTCAGCTTTATATTAAGATAGCCAATCTTCATACTTTAATGGACAGACTTCAAACTACTCCAACCCACAACTCTTCAGCCATAATTTCATTGAAAATATGATGATGGAATGTTCAAATCCCACATTAGTGTCAAGGTTGTCATCCTACCCATGTTGACCATTTAGTCATTCCGACCCCTCATGTATGGAAGAATAATCCATTTACATACATATGCAAGGGATGCATATTAAAACAGTGGATTAAAGGTCTGCCCATTCAACCATTATATGTTCCTTTTGACCTATTGTTCTATTTTGTAAAATAAAATATTTCCTTTACTTCTCCATAAGAATAATGGGGCTACATATAGATTAAAGATTTTTTTATAAAAAAATTGTTAAGTATATCTCATATGTAGTTTTTAGAAAATTGTATTTGCTCTACAGTGGATTGATATGGAATTTATCCTTTTTTTTTTAATATTTCTTGCATTAACCATATTTATTCAATCCTAGTTTATTTTTTCATGAGTTATTGGTAAAGGGATTTTAATCAACTAGTGCCATGGTGACTAAAATGGAGCTGTATTGGGGTAAAATTTGTTGACACATAGAATGACTGGTATTTATATATTAGATTTGCTGCGACATTTCACATAATACCAATCCGCTGATAACTTTCAAATCTTGGGATCTCATCAAATAACATGTATACAGGAACAAACTTAAGTGATAAGGTTTTAAAAATGGACCCAGTGTACAGGTTATTTTGACAACATTTTCACAAGTTTAGAAAGTTATTGGCAGACTGATTTATGAAATGTCGCAGCAGTTCCAACACACAACAATAATCCCCCCAGACTTATACGTAAACCTGGAACAGTAATTTTTAATAATATGAAAAGTGTAAATTTGTACACAAAAATAATATACATTTTACAAAGGTAGTTATGTTTTTAATATGGCATTCTGCCAATTGCAAACATAGACAGCAATTCCCAAATTTTATTTAAAATTAAAAAATACCATGCGTATTAAAATTGTCAGCAAATTACAAAAAGGATACTAAAGCAAAATTAACAAATACCACATAAGCAAAAAAAAAAAACCATACTACTACATCTATCCACTTGCTTAAAAATCAAAACATTCTTATCATGTATATATAACAAAAATTGTCAAGATAAAACAATCATGTGTCTCTCTGCAGAAGGCCGCTAAACCTTACTACTTCATTTTAATTGCATCCTTCTTGGTAGTGAGCAGTAATTGTCAACTTTTAATCATGATACTTACAAATCCAAAATAATAAGTATATTAACTACAAAATGAACAGTAAAGCAAAAAAAAAATACTATATCTATTAACTATGGCAAAAAATTACAAAATGGACAAATAAAAAAAACCCCTACATCTGTGGCAGAAATCACAAAATGGAGCATTAATCCTTTCCCAAGTTATTGTTTTCCTTTGTTCTCAGTTGCTGTAAACATTCAACATTAAGTTTAAGATTAAACCATTATTATATATCAGAAAATGATAAATTTGACTTCATTTCATAAATATTTTTGTTTACTCCTGAAATAAATCCTAAATGTTCACATTATATTTCTGAAAATATTGAAAAAAAAATTTGTAATAAAAACAAAAAACTTTGCATGTTATCATTTCTAGAAAGATTATTTTTGTTTTCTAAAATCAACAAAATCTTCATTATTTGTCTTTTTTAAAATCTGAATATTTATTTATTTCACTTAAATCTGATTAATTATGCTTTAAAACTGTACATTTTAAAAATTATTTATTGCAATATTAAAAAAAAATTCAGACTCCTTATAATTGCACTGATTACATAGAAACCTAACCTTGTAAATAATTTTAAGGTATATTTGCATTGTCTGCAAATATAATGTTATATTTTTAAAAATAAAGTATTTCTGTTCAAAATAAATTATTAATAATTTATATTCTTAATATGTAATAAATAATGTATAGATTATTGTACAAAAAGAATCTTGAATTGTAATAAATTGGTAAATAAACATGTTTTAATTATTCAAACTATTTTCTTTAAACAATGTCATAAAAATAGTAATGTCATGAAAATATCAGAATATAAAAACATGACTCATCAAGACGGTTGAAAGGTGGAGCTAAATTTCTGTTATCTTGCTGAATTTTCAATTTTCTTGCCATCTATTGAATTTTTTGGAACTAAAATTTTATATTGTAATCTATAAAGAAAAATGCAATTTTAACATAGAAAGCTTGTGGAAATTCTGAATAGGGATGAATAATTTTGAACACGACTGCATTTGGAAATGCAAATAAGTTAAACCACATGTTTATGTGATATAATGCCTGAAAGGGAACTTGATCAAAAAATGTGTCCAACTAAATTTATTTTGCTAAAAAAAAAAATAAAAAAATACTAAATTTTTATTAAAATGGAAAAAAATTAGTAAACTTTTATTAAAACGATATCACTGTGAACTGATTTTTTTGATATCATCCAAAATGCAAAGGGAAGTTTTCTGCCATTTAAATTCCACTAAATATGAATCAAGGTGCTGATAGCTCTGTGTTATTTATTGCTCATTTCACTGCACCCCAAAGTCTTTCTATGTCCTAAGTGTGAACACCAGTTTCTGGATTAACAGAGTTGTATCTGTAGTTGACAGAAAAATATCTGATAGATCTTAGTTTCTCAGTTATATATGCTTTCCAGAAATCTGAAGAAATTTTTGAGCTCTCTTCCACATTTTGTTTGATTGCTTCCATCAGAGTTGCCATTGCTCTATGCTTATCAAATGCCATGATGAAAGAGTTATTGGTTTTCTTGTAGAAACCCCCAATTCATCTGGCTTGACTTTTTCATTTGCTGAAATAGCTCATATGAATAATAAGAAGAAGAAGATCAAATTTTGGCAATTATAAATATATCACTTAAAGTTTGTCAGAAGTTGTCATGTACCTGTTATTTGATGGGATTGCAAGGTTAAAAAGTGGCAGAACGATACTATGTGAAATGTCACAGTAGATTTAATACTTAAGTACCAAATGACCAATTTATATAATTAATATTTTCCTGACAATGATTTAATTATCCTCAATGACTTAGTATAAGGTAAACAATTAAACTAGTCAAATGCTTCATAATGTTTTCCCAGAGGGTGAATTGGGGATCTTGTATTTTGTCATTAAAATCATTGCCAATTCTCCAAAGAATATAAAGTTTTATTTTATAAGAATATAAATGATTTTGTCTGAAGGTTAGTAATGATGATATATTATAAGATGTAATATGCTGGACTATTTCCATCATTTATGAGTGAATATTGAATGTATAGAAAATTTTTTTAAACTTTATTTAAACTTTTCAAATACAAACAACTTGTTAGTAATAACACACCTGTATTGTCTATTTGTATTGTCTATTTGTGTGTTATTACTAACAAGTTGTTTGTATTTGAAAAGTTTAAAAATTTTTTCTATACATTCAATATTCACTCATAAATGATGGAAATAGTCCAACATATTACATCTTATAAATGATTTTTATTCTCTTTTTACAACTGTTTACTAAAATTGTATAATTAATTGTTCAAGGTGTATATTATGTTTGAACACCAAAGAGAAAGGATGATTATGATCATTCTATTCAAGTGATGAAACTACGATTTTTTTTTAAAAGATTCAGTCTGCCACTTTACTAAAACACCAAATCATGCAGGACAATAAGATTGTAAATAATACATATATAATAACTGACTTCTGAACTGAACTTATCTTATTTCATGATAAACTCAAGCAAGAAACTCTTCAATGCTTTCCCATTCGCATATTAAATACTTGAAATAAATTGAGATCCTGCTGAATCTCACTGCACTCGTTAAAATACGTATACGGCAGCTAATCAGAATGTCATGATAGCCATCTAAACAACAATCAAATCCAAACACACAACAAAGATTTTACTAGAAAAGGGCAGCCACCCTTATCTCAACTTTTCTTTCTATTTATCTAAGCCAGTCATAAGTATTTAGATCTGAAAGTTTGAAGCTTTAAATATCTTCACAAATAACTCACTGAGTCTAAATCATAAACATACAACGCGAAATACTATGATTTACACCATAGCAGTTTTTAGAATACATAACAAGCAGTAAAGTATGTAAATAATATTTTAATTTGCGAAGTGCAGATAATTGAAAATTGAAATAAATTGAGATCCTGCTAAATCTCACAGCACTCGTTAAAATACGTATACGAAAGACAATCAGAATGTCATGATAGCCATCTAAACAACAATCAAATCCAAACACACAACAAAGATTTTAAGAGACAAGGGTAGTCACCCTTATCTCAACTTTTCTTTCTATTTATCTAAGCCAGTCGTAAGTATTTAGACCTAAAAGTTTGAAGCTTTAAATATCTTCACAAATAACTCACTGAGTCTAAATCATAAAGATACAACGCAAATTAAAATATTATTTACATACTTTACTGCTTGTTATGTATTCTAAAAACTGCTACGTTGTAAATCATAGTATTTCACGTTGTATGTTTATGATTTAGACTCAGTGAGTTATTTGTGAAGATATTTAAAGCTTCAAACTTTCAGATCTAAATACTTACGACTGGCTTAGATAAATAGAAAGAAAAGTTGAGATAAGGGTGGCTGCCCTTTTCTGGTAAAATCTTTGTTGTGTGTTTGGATTTGATTGTTTAGATGGCTATATGACATTCTGATTGGCTGTCGTATACGTATTTTAACGAGTGCAGTGAGATTCAGCAGGATCTCAATTTATTTCAATTTTCAACTATCTGCGCTTCGCAAATTAAAATATTATTTATATTAAATACTATAGGTCTTTAATACAGTAAAATACACAAGTTTATTATGCTGCATTTATAATGTATGAGTAATTTTTGGCCGGCTAATTATCATTAAAATATATGTTCTTTATTTATAATTTTGACATATTCTTTTTAAATTTATTAATTTTACAACTAAGTTATTAACTAAGTAATTGTTTTAATTAGTTTATTTAAAATTAACAAGAAATAAATCTAAAAAAATTAGCCATAAATTATTCAAAATTAATTAGAAATTTTTTTTGCAATTAAATTAAAATCGATTTTATTATATACTAAAGCCATTTATTGTTTCAAACTTGTCATTAATATTAGATGTAAAACATAATCCTTTTGTTATTATTTAAAGTCTTGTTTTGCATAATATAATAAATTTATTATGAAAATATTGAGTCAGTTTTTAACTTTTACATTGTACTATATATATATCTTTTGAAATCAGAAGTGATTACTGATATATACACATAGAGAAATCTTCAGACCATGATGGATAATTATCATAATGTATCTGTAAATAACTGGAACCAAATTATCAAACAAATAGTGTTATTAGCATTTAATTATGACGAGAGGACAATAAAAGTATATCTATTTTTGCATAGTATCATAACTCGTTACTAAAATTGCATATATACATTTTGTCTTAAACATTTTTTTTAAAAAAATTTTGAACATTACACTTACTAAATATAACAAACTTTCAAGAAATGACCAATTAAAAAAGTTTATTTCTGAACCACTAATATTAAAGAAGTTTTAATAGAGAAAAAAAAAAAAATTTTAGCCCTGTTTTTATTTTACATACATCACATTGGAAATGGATAGTATGTATAATGACATTAAACACTTACTAATGAATGTACATGTTCATTAAAGAAATGAATGAATGCACAGTTCTTGTGATCTCTCTAGTAGTTAAAATTCTCTATTAGGTTAAATAAATGTTAAATGAAATAATAAAACAATCTTTTAATTATCATTTTTATTCACTGTACCAAGTCAAAGAATTATGATTTTCAATGTACATAATGTGTTTTTAATCTTGTATTTACACTTCTGAGTATCGTATTTGAAAATGCAAGAACACTACAAAAACTCTTGCTCTGTCTATAAAAGTGGACATTTGAAATATACTTAAAATAACAGTTTTATCTAAATAAACTTGACATTTGCTCAGTTTTTCTGGGTAAATGGTAAATTAAGGCCTTGTGAAAAATTGTTCCAAATCACTCTCTTATGTTTAAATGATAAAACCATCTTGAACTTAGAGAAATGTCACTGAAACAGAATGAGCATATTTTCTTCCATTATACACATCAGAAGCAGAGATTATAACTGCATTGCCCTTTTCTATATGTAAAAGGCTGTGATTGGATACATTCTTAATTCCTTTAATTTTGAAAAAAAAAACCCACAAGAACATTTTTTATCTTAGCCATTTAATTTCTTTTATTGTTGAGATAAATCAATTATCACCATTTTTAAAAACCATTTCTTTGATATTTTGCATTTACCAATTAATTGCCTGTATCCATCTTTGATCAAAAACATAGAATCAAACTGGAAATGATAATGACCTTCTTTGAATTAAATATATATAAATAATTAAATGGGTTATTGCTCAAAAATAGATATCTAAAAAATGGAAATGAGAATTAAACCATGATTGACAGGTCTTTAGTTTGAGGATCTATCACCCTATCAGTGCACCAAATCTCACAAGGTTCCTTTGTATTACAGAATCACTTTCATCATAAGAGTAAACTTTCAAAATATTATTTATGAATATGAATAGATTAAATGATTAAAATCATCGATTACTTTAACTAACGAATATAGTGAATTTAAAAATATATATCCAGAATATAGTAAGTGGATATATATATACTGTAACCAGTTGGGTTACATGCTACACCCATGATAATATAGTGTGTGCGCATATATATATGTAAAATAAAGGAAAAGTAGAGATAAACACAGAATAATTTTTTGTAGATATTTTTTTTAATATTTCCTAAAACAAAATCATAATATGTAAAGGGTTAAATAATAACTCTGATTTAAATAAAAATTGTTTTATAAATTAAACTTTTAAAAGGTCTGATAAATATTATTTGTAATTCTGATTTTGAAATTTAAATATAAGCTTGTTTTTTTTGATAATTTTGAAAAAAATGTCTATTTTTGAAGTCTTTAATTAATTTGTAAATTTTTATTGTCTAAATGAAAACATGTATATGTTTTCAAAAGGATTATCACACCTTTGGTCAAATTCCAAAGATTAAAGTAAAAACATGAAAATCACACTTTGATAGAAATTTCCAGCTTGTTTTCAAATGGATTAAAGTTAAGTGAAAACAGCCACTGTGTTTTTGTCACCTGACTTAACCAAGTTTATAAAAGACTGATTAAAAATATATCAGTTAGTCTGGTTAGTGATTTTTGAAGAGAACAGGTCAGCTGCAGAGCTGGTTACAATATTTTGTTGCAACTTGATGAAGGGCAGCAGTTGGTTTTAGCTGACCATATAGTTGGCAGAACATTAGATTGGGGAGCTGCCAATATTTCCTTAGCAGGAGTTTGAAATTCACATGGAGAAAATGACCCACTTCTTTGTGCTGAAATTCATAGCCTTAAATGTGCAGAGGATGATTGATTGACTGAAATCTATCAAACCAAGACAGCTGCTTGCCTGGAAAAAAATCCTAGACAGAAGGAGACCAACTACAGACCAAGATTTTACATAGATTATGTACCTTTACCTGATAGTGACAACAAACATGGATTATATTTTTCTAATGGACCAAAAGAACCAGCTTGCTAAACAAATAATTATATAGATGCTGACTATCTAAAGGCAGAGAAAAACAGATAAAAATATATACAGCTGTGGTGAGTAAAGTTATAGATGATGACAAACTTTTAAATAACTTCTTTAGTAAAATTACATTTTGAAAGTCATGCATGAATTTGTACTTTTTATGTTTATGGTAGGTGTATGGTTGAGCAGGGCTGTGTGGATGCAATGTGTTTATGGTGCTCCGAAGTATATGCTCGGCACTGTCTAGACCTAGATATTGAGCTCCCAGGGTAGTCCAGCAGTATATATGTAGGCCTCATGAATAGGCCTTGGTCTCATGAATAGACCTTTGCTAAAGCCCCTAAGACTCACAAGAGATGAGCAGGGCTGGCTCAGTGCCTGATATTTTTTTTTCTGGATACTATTTCTTGTGGATGATCTGTCTAGGTACTTAGAGGGGCAGTGCTTAAAAATGAGGTATTTTCTCGTGACATCATGGGGCATTGTGTACTTGGTCCATGCTTGACTATCTACTTATCATGGCATGAAGAGCTGCACTTCACGTATTCACTTTTCCTCTCTCACCTTGCCTATTTCATCAGCATTAACTAATCAAGCAGAAAGACATTTAGAAATTTATATTTTCTTAATTCTATAAAACGATTGTATATTTCGTTTATTAAAAAAAAAAGACATTTTAAATCAATCAACAATCATCTGTCAAAAATTTGATAGTACTTGTTTCAAGAAAAAGACTATTCAGGAAAGAGAATAAAATTGCGAGAATAATCTGTAATAATTTTATTGTGATAAATACTAATGTTATGTAGATAAATTAATATATTGCACGTCTGTGCAAATTAGATATATATATGCGTTTCAGTAAACCTACTATGTAAATGTATTTCATTTAACTGAAACTTTAATCATTTATTATATTTATATATAATTTAAGATTTGGATAATTAAATTGCAGCAAGTCAAATAGGTTATTTCACGCACGCACACACATGTATATGTGTGTATCTTATCAATTATAATACATATGTAAATTTTAATCATTTTTTGTTGTTATTGAATGTCAATTGAAATAGATTAATTGTATATTATAAATTGCGCGTCTGTGCGCCTATATATGTAAACCATAGTAATAACTTGGATTGTAAATTTTAAATTTGTGAATCAATGTAACAATTTAAATTTTGAATAGGAATTATATAAATTAATGTGAAAACTTGAATTTTGTAGTAATCTTATAAATTATAGAGTGATGACTGTATTATTGTGTACTTTTCATAATCAGAACCCTTATAAGACTTTATTCATTTTTTTTGTTATTAATAAACTTTTATTTAATTGTTAAAATTGTATTCCATCATCTCTTGTTCATATACAGTAATAGAGCCCATGTTCTCTGAGCTAGATTTCAGACACGGATAAATGGGGATGTGTTTGGTGCTTTGGGCATCCAGAGATGATCAATCATCATCCTGGTTGGCGCAAAAGAGAGTACTCTTTAAAGCCCATGCACTATTATTTTTTATTTTACTTTAGTCTTTATTAAAAATTTAAGTTTATAGTTGGCCAGTACAAGTGGTCAGAGCATTGATGATGATCAGCATGTTTTAAATGTCCCAGCATTGTTGTTTTGATTTCTGATTACTGTGTACTTTTAATGGATGAGCATTAAACTGGTGCATCCAAGTCATTATATAATTGCCCAAGCTGGCAAAGGCTCAATAGTTAGCCTGGTCTACAGAAGACCCATTTCCAATCCAGTCACAAGGTTGACTATTCATATTTTTTATTGTTGAAATCCAGCCACAAGATGGACTGTTGATTTACTGTATTGATGTATTATATTGTGGATCATTCATGATTATTTATTTTGAGTATTAGTATTACTTATAATTACTTTTTGATAATGCTGGTTGATATATGATTGATGATTATGCTTTAGTTGCTCTTCTGAGTTAACTTTTGATCCCTCAATGTTCTCAGAGATTCTTTAATCTCATACTCATATCTTTAATATACTTATATATATACTTTGTGAATTAATGATATTTCATTTACTTATATTAATATTTCAAATTAATAATTATTGATATTTGTATTTCATTATAAGGACTGTGAGTGATGATTTTGCCACCCCCCAGTTCAAATATAATTTAATTTTACTTTTATCCTATCTACCCCCCCCATCCCGTTACAATATATATATATATATATATTGTAACGATATATAAATATGTCGTTTCATTAAATTAAAATAAAAACTTAAAAGTTCGCAAATAAAAGTAAAAAACTAAATGCTAAAATTAAAATGTTTGTTAAACGTATATACATTCGCACAGATGCCAAACTTTAAAAATATTTTTTTTTTAAAAAACAAATAAATATTTGAACGTACTTTTTTATAAAAAAAAAAAAGTACAAGATTTAAAAATAAAAACAGGTATTAATTAATGTAATCTGTAAATGGAAATGATTGTTTATAAATTGTTTGAAAAGCAAGCTAGCCTTGGGCTCTTGTATAATTAAAATGATCTGATGAAAGATAGATAAGAAGAAAAGAGAAATTAGCTGGACCAATGGGAGCACTAAGCCTTGGCTCGGACCCTAACGAAAGTGATGGATTAGTGACGTTTTGTTGATTGAATCTGTGTGGATTAATATAAAAAGGGAAATACAGTTTTTTCGGGAGTTCCAGCGTTGTGTGTTTGAGAGATGCGGTAGGACGCACATACCACACTCTCTATTTAAAAAGAAAAATGAAAAGACTGTGATACCTTGAACCAGCTATTGCCATCTCCAGAACATTATCTTCCAAAGGAGGCGTCACGGGAATTAAAAGCAGAAACCTGGACTCTTCTACCATAAGCTATATGAAATGAACAATTATTAAAATCAATTAAGAACTTTCGTCAAGTTTTAAAAATTGATAAACAAGCCAACTTAAATGTTAAAACGGACTCTTATTGACTTTTGTAAGTTTTTAAATCAAATTAATAATGTTTAATTTTATATGTTTTCCGATTGATAAACATCATTTCCATTCTTTTTTCTTATTGTAAAGATTATTTAAATGCATGAAATTTAAGTTGTTTATAGACGCTTGCATGGATTCGTTTGCGGTTGATAATCGTTGTGGTTTTCACATTTGATCAAAATATAGATATTCGATAAATAATGATACCGTACGGTATCTAAAATGTATTTATTCGGATGTCTTTTAAGTTATTGGTGACAACGCAAGTATCTTATGGTGAATACTATTGGGTTACTTATAAATTTCCCTCTGCGATTGTCGGTATCAATAATTTTGTATTTTGATCGTTTATGTTTATTTTGAAATGTTTTTGACCATGGAATCTATGTAATCGATCTATACCCAATATTTTTAAACAAATCTGTGCGAACGTATTTAAATGTTAAATTTAAGTCGGGCGTGAATGGCTATATAGTTTTGTAAAGTTATATTAAGGGAGGGTAATCTTAGGTTATTCATTTCGTAGTTGAATTGGTTCAATGGATTGGATATATTTGTGTAATTGTAGATGTAGTATGAGGTCCGCTACGGGCAGGATTATAGATATACGCCACACACCCTCTGTTTGCCTATGGATGGATTTGTAAGACGGCAAAGGACCGCAGTCCATTCCTATGGAGTTTTATGTTTATTGTTCTACTCGCCAACAGATGTCACATTCCTGTTGGTGGAGAGACAATGTCTTCTCTAATCTACTTACTGATCAGATGTACATTCCTGACAGTATAGTATTTTGTGTTGTCATATCATGCTACATTGAATACATGAATGTATCAGATGGATTGGCGCCAGTTTGGTTGCGAAATTTGTTGCCTAAGGTTAAATCAGGGAATAATATTTTCTTTTCAAATGCAGATCTATGTAGTCTATTCATACTTGACTATCTAAACAAAATATTAAACTCATTGAAACTTAGTTAAATGTAAAATTAAAAGTTAATATAAAAATCTAAAATGTTAAACTTATTCTTCAACATTTAAATGTTATTTTATATGTGCGTAAATAAATATTTTTATGTGTTAATTTCTGGCAGTGGCTTTTATTTATTGATATTTAAGATATAAATTAAGATATAGATTTTTATCTCTGCGTCTCCATTGAGCTAGTGACTTGGGCTAACGATCGGAATATTTAAATAAAGTGGAATCTTAACAGCGTGTATCTGCCTACTTTATAAATTTTTCTAGGTTTAAATGCCTAGATGGCGCCCTGGTAGTTGCAGATATTGTTTTTGCGGTTAGATTCGATCTTCACTTTCATTTCGATCGTTATAATATATTGTAGCCC
>JAQFVV010015678.1:0-12405 GCA_028023455.1 Epiperipatus broadwayi
CCCTATATATTACCCGAGATTACGGGCTTCGAAATAAACATGACATAGCGTAAGGCTTTATTTATTTTCTTACATCGACAGTTATTCACGATCCACATAAGGGGGCGCCAGATACGATTATTTAAGTTGATTTTAACTACTCGCATCACCTTACATCATGTCAAAATGATTTCGAAGTCTAATCCCACCCACTAGCTCAACACTCCCAGCATGGACCAATAAGGTGTCTCAAGGTTGTTACATGATTGTTTCCAGGACGACTCCTCCCGGAGAAGACGCATTGTCCGCTAATGAAATTCAGCATGATTTTCTAATAAGTCGATCACAGCATAAGGATCGTTTATTGGTTGTCACTGACCTATGAGGTTGTTACGCTACGCCCCGAACACAAGGCTTACAAGTTCATCCCCCCGCTTTATTGTATATAACATAATTCATTGACGTTTACTTTGATTGATTATAGACCCGCCCGCTCTTAAATCTATCTTAACTAAGGTGAAATAAGAAACATCGTGACTTACGGCACGATGGTGACATAATTAATAAAATAACTAAATTGAAACGGAAATTAAAATTAACTAAATCTACTTCAAAGATAAGTTATCAAAGCATAAATAAACTACGGTTTCGATTGTGTGTGAAAAGATTTGAGATATGCTCGACTTGATTAGATATTGAACAAGTTTATTAAATATGAAAAGAAAACATTATTAATTGATTTATTACAAAACATTATTAATTGATTTATTACAAAACATTATTAATTGATTTATTACACACGCGCACATACATTCACGCCCACAGAGAACCATAAGTATTCATAACACAATTTGAATAACGAGAAAGTTCTTTTCTATTTGATAAATATATAATCTTTCCTTAGATTCACTTAAGTTCAAAGTTCATGTTTACAAAGTTCAGTAACAAAGATAAACTATTATGACGAGGAAAGTCTTAAGATTTATTTGAGTAAATTTATGTTGGTTAATTACGAGATTGCCTTACGAGTTTATTAATTGAGTGAGTGAACATAATATAAAACATATTTACCTAGGATTTGTCTTGGTTGCAACGAAGGTCGATTGGTCTGGACGAGTTTGGGTGTTTCACGGAACATTTCTTTTATTAGGAGCATTCACTTAACACGACGATGTTATCAGAATTTCATAGCTTCGGAGATATTTCAGTAGCGGAGCGCCGATCAGTCACTGAAGGGTTTATTAGCCCCTCATGACAGTCGACGCTCTTGGGATTAATTTCATGATGATCATTTTAAATATTGAGGAATAACCAAGCTAATTCAGAACAATTCTAATTTTAAATAAAAGCATAAGCATCGGAATAAATGAGCAGGTGGTAATTCAGCGTACTGAGAATTGGAAAATAAAAAAACAACAGCAAGGATAACGTATCTATCGAAATGAATCGAATCGAACCGACCATTGAATAGGTTTTGACTGGTATTTATAAGGGTTGATCCATATCTTAGGATCCAATCTACCCCCATAGTTCCCTGTTCTTGGAGTTGTCGTTCAGGTCCGCGTTTGAGGTACCTGTTCACTCACTCTTTGTGCTAAAGGCAATATTTATTTTGAGACAATCTCATTTTGCAATCTCACTCAACCAACCTTATTCCTTCACACCTCGAATGCATGCGTGTGTGCGTGTGTTTTACTAGAACAATACAAGTTGTTTTAAATTTAGAAGTCGAGCATTTATCTTTTCCTCAAATCTTTTCTATAAGTTTTATTCTAGTTAAAATTATATTTCTAAAATAAACATTTTTTAATTCCCCGTGGTGATTTTGATTGATAATTATTTTTATTATTTTAGGAGTGCATATTATATTTTATTATTTAGGAAAGCAAATTATTTTTTGTTATTATTTTTATTATCTAAAGGCTTTAATCATTTAATTAGACGTTTTACCGTCTGCATTTTATCAATGTGTTTTATAAATGTATTTATGAGAGAAAGAAAACTATTACTAATTACGAAAATAAAGTTACGAGTGTTTTATGTTGCTTGCTGGTGTGTGTGTTTATCGATGTATCCTAGATTTAATATTGATGTAACGCTGTCTCGTTACATATCCCCGCGCTCCGTCTAAAAAAAATCAAAATGCGAGGTTTCGCACTTTTAATTTTTTTTTTTTTCTTACACCGTACTTCACGACTTTCCCCCGTTTACTCCGGGCCACTTCCTGTGGTTCGACTTTCCCTCACGTAAAGAAAACACATTGGCAGGTTATGTGGTCAGGCTCGGATTCGATCTCTACGAACTCAGCTCGGCGTGCCATAATTGGTATATCTTACCCAATCTGGTACAGGCACCCGGGCGGAAGGGTGGCATGGGGATGGACATTTCCGAGGTCCCGCGATGCAAGGTTACGACTCTATATGGGCCTTTCCTTACGGCCTATCTAATGGGAGGCAGGGGGATGGACCTTTCCGACGTCCCCTCTGCAGAAAAACGACAAGTAGGAGGTAGCGAACAATCTAGAACATAAATATACGAAATATCCGAGCTCTGTACCTCCTAGCACAATGGTAAATAGTGAGGGAAGGAACAGTGATCGTGTACTTTTCGTGATCCGGCTCTCTTTTCCTCTAGTTAGTCTTCGTGTTTTTTTTTTTTTTTTTCTTGGATTACTACATTTTAGTTGACGGCGGGCGATGTTCCTTGATCTAAATGGCTTTCGGGAAGATGGCTTCGAAATACTGACTTATTTAACGTGAATAGTTTTCTTGCGTTAGTTACTGGTTTAAATGAAACGATGGTTTATTGACCCCCCTTCCCCCCTTGTTTGTGTGTGGTGCGATGCGACATATTTGTTTCTTCCGGTCCGAGGTCGTTCTCCTACAGTACTAGTTGGTTTATTAATGGTACTCCAGTAATCATGCTCCTGTTACGAGTCCGGGTCCGGCAGCGTTCTTTTTTTTTTTTTTTTTTAGTATCGGTCTGGTGGTAGTTTCCTCCTTTCTAGTTCTGGTCTGGGCCTCTCTATCTGCCTCCCCCTTCCTTCTGCTCGCTCGAATCTTGCGATGGCGTTTCCCATCTCGTGGATGCCCTTGTCGTCCCGGCTTATCATCATCCGCCTGATGTCCGTCGGCATGTTATGTCTGACGATCGAGACGATCTGCTCTTCTGTCATATGGTATGCTGGCAGCTGTTGGAGACCGGCCACCTGCCTGTAGTAAAATTGGGTTATAGTCTCGCCTGGTTTGGAGCCGTACTTCTCGTTGGTAATGTGGAAGTATATCCCTTCTTGCCTGGTGGCGTTCCAGAAACTCCGTAGTATCTCCTCACGATACTCTACGAATGATCGAGGTTTAAATTCAATCGTCCGCCACCAATCCCGAGCCGGTCCTTGCAAGTACGTGCTGGCAATATTAATTCTGTCATGTTCTGGTTTAGAGGGTTCCGAAAACAGGCTCCGTACGCTTTCTACGTGGTCCATGGGGTTCTCGTTCTCGCCTGCCCGGAAGGTTTCGATTTTGATTTGTCTCTCGGCCCACGACTGGCTTGGCTCCCGTTTACTTATTTCCCGTTCGACTCTTTTCTCCAACTCCTCCAGTCGTTCGGTCGTGATTTTTTCCGGTGTGTTCCGCTGTGGCTCGATTCCCTCTATTCTTCTGTCCATCGCGTCCACCTTTTGTACGATGTCTTCCAGCCCTGCCTTTGCTGTTTTTGCTTCCATTTTCGCCTCTTCTATTTCGGCCTTGGCCGTGCTGATCTCTACTTTCATCGAGGTTATTTCATTTTCCACTTCGGCGATTTTTGTTCCCTCTCTACCCTGTTCCTCCTCTGGCTCTCCGGTCTTTCCCTTCGCTAGTTTCCGGATCTCCCTAATGAGTTCCTCTCTACCCTCCTTCATCTCTTTCATCATCTGGCTCATCATTCTTATCAATATTTTTGTATCTGATTCGGCCTCCTCTTTCACTTCGGCCTTCTTGAATGTTATGGGGCTTTCCCCTGTCTCCTCCCACGTGATATCCATATTGTTATCCATTTGGTGATAAGTTCTTTTTTATTTTGATTTTATTCGTTTATGGTGACAGCGACCGATCGGCGTCCGCTCCCTTATCTCCTGCTATGCTTTATTTGTTTTGTTTATTTTGCTCCGGTTCCCGATGTTTTGTTTACCCATTTGCGATGTTAAGAATCGCCGCGATTTTGTTCCGTTTGTTTATTATATATATATTTTTTTTTTTTTAAGCTTTTTGTTTATATAAATATTTCCGCGTCTTCTCCCAGTTCGGCCGCTTTTGCTAGTATCTAGATTTGCTTTTTCTTTATGTTTAGAAGCTTCATTTATACTAGCTTCACGTTGGAAGCGCCAATGTACCGGTAGTCCCCTATATATTACCCGAGATTACGGGCTTCGAAATAAACATGACATAGCGTAAGGCTTTATTTATTTTCTTACATCGACAGTTATTCATGATCCACATAAGGGGGCGCCAGATACGATTATTTAAGTTGATTTTAACTACTCGCATCACCTTACATCATGTCAAAACGATTTCGAAGTCTAATCCCACCCACTAGCTCAACACTCCCAGCATGGACCAATAAGGTGTCTCAAGGTTGTTACATGATTGTTTCCAGGACGACTCCTCCCGGAGAAGACGCATTGTCCGCTAATGAAATTCAGCATGATTTTCTAATAAGTCGATCACGGCATAAGGATCGTTTATTGGTTGTCACTGACCTATGAGGTTGTTCGCTTACGCCCCGAACACAAGGCTTACAAGTTCATCCCCCCCGCTTTATTGTATATAACATAATTCATTGACGTTTACTTTGATTGATTATAGACCCGCCCGCTCTTAAATCTATCTTAACTAAGGTGAAATAAGAAACATCGTGACTTACGGCACGATGGTGACATAATTAATAAAATAACTAAATTGAAACGGAAATTAAAATTAACTAAATCTACTTCAAAGATAAGTTATCAAAGCATAAATAAACTACGGTTTCGATTGTGTGTGAAAAGATTTGAGATATGCTCGACTTGATTAGATATTGAACAAGTTTATTAAATATGAAAAGAAAACATTATTAATTGATTTATTACAAAACATTATTAATTGATTTATTACAAAACATTATTAATTGATTTATTACACACGCGCACATACATTCACGCCCACAGAGAACCATAAGTATTCATAACACAATTTGAATAACGAGAAAGTTCCTTTCTATTTGATAAATATATAATCTTTCCTTAGATTCACTTAAGTTCAAAGTTCATGTTTACAAAGTTCAGTAACAAAGATAAACTATTATGACGAGGAAAGTCTTAAGATTTATTTGAGTAAATTTATGTTGGTTAATTACGAGATTGCCTTACGAGTTTATTAATTGAGTGAGTGAACATAATATAAAACATATTTACCTAGGATTTGTCTTGGTTGCAACGAAGGTCGATTGGTCTGGACGAGTTTGGGTGTTTCACGGAACATTTCTTTTATTAGGAGCATTCACTTAACACGACGATGTTATCAGAATTTCATAGCTTCGGAGATATTTCAGTAGCGGAGCGCCGATCAGTCACTGAAGGGTTTATTAGCCCCTCATGACAGTCGACGCTCTTGGTATTAATTTCATGATGATCATTTTAAATATTGAGGAATAACCAAGCTAATTCAGAACAATTCTAATTTTAAATAAAAGCATAAGCATCGGAATAAATGAGCAGGTGGTAATTCAGCGTACTGAGAATTGGAAAATAAAAAAACAACAGCAAGGATAACGTATCTATCGAAATGAATCGAATCGAACCGACCATTGAATAGGTTTTGACTGGTATTTATAAGGGTTGATCCATATCTTAGGATCCAATCTACCCCCATAGTTCCCTGTTCTTGGAGTTGTCGTTCAGGTCCGCGTTTGAGGTACCTGTTCACTCACTCTTTGTGCTAAAGGCAATATTTATTTTGAGACAATCTCATTTTGCAATCTCACTCAACCAACCTTATTCCTTCACACCTCGAATGCATGCGTGTGTGCGTGTGTTTTACTAGAACAATACAAGTTGTTTTAAATTTAGAAGTCGAGCATTTATCTTTTCCTCAAATCTTTTCTATAAGTTTTATTCTAGTTAAAATTATATTTCTAAAATAAACATTTTTTAATTCCCCGTGGTGATTTTGATTGATAATTATTTTTATTATTTTAGGAGTGCATATTATATTTTATTATTTAGGAGAGCAAATAATTTTTTGTTATTATTTTTATTATCTAAAGGCTTTAATCATTTAATTAGACGTTTTACCGTCTGCATTTTATCAATGTGTTTTATAAATGTATTTATGAGAGAAAGAAAACTATTACTAATTACGAAAATAAAGTTACGAGTGTTTTATGTTGCTTGCTGGTGTGTGTGTTTATCGATGTATCCTAGATTTAATATTGATGTAACGCTGTCTCGTTACAATAGGGAAACCCCCAAATAACTAGAATACTTCTCTGATTGGCACACCTGTTGTAGTATGTTTTTCTGCCACTAAACACTTCTTGTAGAGACTCTTCTGCATCAATCTGCCAAATGTTAGCACTGTGTGAAAGCATGGTACTACATAGCCAGTTTTTTTATAAAGTGCATTTTATATTTATCAATTTTTGTCATGGCTGAAAAGTTGGAACATGAAGTCCTGTTTTCTCTTAGGGAAAGCGGCAGGAAAAATAGTTGTAATGCTTGAATCAAATTAGAAGTAAGTTGCTCTGGAAAAAAGTGCAAGTTTATGAGTGGTTTCATGTAAGTGTCAAATTTACCACATCCTAAAAAAGCAGGACAAGTGAAGTCCAATGTTAAAATGGTGCCGATTTATTTTGGATACAAACAGCATTATTGACTCAGAATTTTGTCCATAATGACCAACCATTTAATATCTACAAGTTCTGAAAAGTTGCTTGATGTGGTAAAATGTAAACATCCTGCTTTGTGGAAAAGTGAGGAATGCAAGCTTTACTACAAAAAGAACATCATCATCCAAAGACTTGAGTGTGAAACAATTTTTAATTAAATTCAGCATGATCCAACTTATCTATCAACTGTATTTTCTCAATCTCATGCTGTATAACCTTCTTCTTATTTTCTCAAATGAACAAATGTCTAAAAATTTGTTTTTGCAAACTTATAAGTGGCGAAGAAAAATCATTGCAAGCATTAAAAAGTATTGCAAAAGGTTTCCAGTCTACTTTGAAAAGCGAAAAACACATTTAGACCAGTGCATCATATTAGATAGATTGTACTTTGAAAATGATTTAATTTATAACACCTAAAAATAAAAAGTATTCATTCATTACAAAATTAAGCCAATAAACATTACATGATCACCATTTCTTATGCTTGCTTATAACTGTTATTAAAAACAGACAAAACTCACTATACATATTGCCACTCACTGCAAGCTAGAGTAATCAATGGATGCCAGAAGGCTTGTGCATAAAAACCCCATCTACTGCCTACTCATCCAATATCCCCAGACTAGTTTCTGGCTTATGGCCTTCATCAGTGAGGTGCCTTGGATTTGAGAGCACTTCACCTAGATCTTAGGATCTAATGCAACTCTCCAGCAGCCACCTTTTATCTCAACTACAAAACTGAGTCTTAAACTGAAAACACCTTAATATTTTCAATCCAAGCTCATTAGCTTATATAGTCATGTAGGTCTGAACTCAGTTCAGTACCCATACATTTTGGTGTCTTTGGTTCTTTAATAACTATAGCCACCAATATCCTATTAGGCAGGATTGTTTTTTTTTTTTTCATATGTCATGGCATTGGCCGGGACGTGAACCCACACCTGCCTGCAACCAACTACTTGCTTACAAGGTGGGTGCGATGACCTCTTGGCCAATAAACATCACATGATCACCATTTCTTATGCTTGCTTATAACTTATTAAACAGACAAAACTCACTATATGTATTGCCACTCACTGCAAGTTAGAGTGCTCTCAGATCCAAGACTCCTCACTGACAAAGGCCACAAGCCATAAACTAGTCTGGGGATATTGGATGAGTAGGCACTAGATGGGGATTTTATGCACAAGCCTTCTGGCATCCATTGATTACTCTAGCTTGCAATGAGTGGCAATATGTATAGTGAGTTTTGCCTGTTTATTACAAAATTCTGAATTATTTTTGAGTCCTCTCTCATATAGTTTAATTGTGTTAGGGCCTCCGATTTTCCGCCTTTCATTATGTAACAGCTTCCATGCACATACTTCGCGGAGATAGTTGTTCCAGTCGATCACAGTCTTGTCCGCCATTTCTAACTGGTCAGAACAAAATAGGATAGACGTTAATTCTCTGGACCAACAATATATAAAACGGAGAGCCGTTATGAAGGATATTCTGGAGCCTTCAAACCATGTGCCTTTTCTTATGGGAGTTTTTTTTCAGATTACTTACAATTGTTGAGAAAGTAATGATTTCTTTTTTAAAAATGGTAAAAAAATTGCTGAACTATTAAAACACTGAAAATGAACGTTCTGGAGCCTTCAAACCATGTGCCTTTTCTTATGGGAGTTTTTTTTCAGAAAATCCGGAAAATTAATAAAATATAAAATACATCCACTTAATATCATAGAAGAAATAACATGTAAATTACTTACAATTGTTGAGAAAGTAATGATTTCTTTTTTAAAAATGGTAAAAAAATTGCTGAACTATTAAAACACTGAAAATGAACGTTCTGGAGCCTTCAAACCACATGCCTTTTCTTATGGGAGTTTTTTTTCACAAAATCCGGAAAATTAATAAAATATAAAATACATCCACTTAATATCATAGAAGAAATAACATGTAAATTACTTACAATTGTTGAGGAAGTAATGATTTATTAAAAAAGTTTTCTGAAATCACTGAAAATTAAAGCTCTGAAAATGGTATGCAAAAAAAACGCTGCTGCACTCAATAAAACGATGCAACAAATAGGAAAAAATACACTTTTAAATCTCGCGGGTCAAGACAAAAAAAAAATCTCATAAATTCGGATAATTACAGCGGTATGCCTTCAGGCTTATGACGTAATAGTAATGTAACAAAAAATAAAATTTCTAGAATTAGTCATGTCAGTGTCTTCGTTGCCATGACAACGTTCATGTGTTCTTCCGACGACGCAAATATCGGATAATTACAGTTGTGTGCCTTCAGGCTAATTACATCATAGCAAGGTAAATACTGGACTACCAAATTTTAAGAAACACTTCATTATCTTTACATAAAAAAGATTTCAGAATTTGATGAGACATCTGAAGAAATTTAAAATTATGCTAGTATGAGAATGAGAATTGAACCTGAATCTTTAGATTTTTAAATATTGAAGTTGAAGGTAACACTCTAATAAATTGAGTGATTTTGCCAAAGGCAACAGTCAGTAGAAATTTTATATATTTATCTGTGAGAGTTCTCCCAATTGTTTCACTTTTTTCTTAAAAGTAAAATTAATTAGTGACTTCCAGACATTATGTATAATTGCACTGTGTTGACTTATGAGATTATTTATCATAGTAATATGAGTAGTTTCTTTGAATTTTCTTCTTTGTACTTTATTATCTCTATATAATATTGTTGTATTATCTCAATCATACATATGTTTATTGGTACTTGTATAGTTTTCTACTTTGGATATGTCTGTTTTTCTTTCCTAATTATCAGTCTGTGCTCTTTCAATTGTTTTTCAATGAGGCAACTGGTCTGACCAATATATATTCTTCCACATTTACCCAGTGAGATCACATATAATGTTTGAAGCTACTAATTAACATTGCTCTTAAAAAAAAAAAAATAGAAAAATCAGGAGTTCTTCATAGCCAATAAACATCACGTGATCACTATTTCTTATGCTTGCTCTTAACTGTTATTAAAACAGGCACTGAGTGGCAATACATAGAGAGTTTTGCCTGTTTTAATTGAGTCCATAGATAAGTATATACAATTTCTACTGACTGTTGACTTTGGCAGAATAACTGTTAGTCAGAGTGTTGCCTTAAAATTCAATATTAAAGAATATTAAGGTTCGATTCCCATGCTAGCACTGTGACTGGTCAGAACAAAAATATCTGAAGAAGAGAAAAGAATAATACCACCTGAAAGGTGTTGAATACTAACCTGTGTTCTATTGCTAATAAGTTACTATATTATATATTAATAAGTTATCTGAATTCTATTGCTAAGAGATGAATGTATTTGGAAAGTTTAAATAAAATTTAACATTTTTCTAAAGACATTCAGTTCTTAATAGTAGATATTGTTCAACAAATAATTAAATGCCATCACCCCCCCCCCCCCAGACAAATACACTATCAAATGTTAATAAGAAATAACTGATATATGCATGAAATAATAAATTAAGTAATACATCTTTTCAAAGCTTACATGTGAAATTTCATCGTGTCCACTACAGCAAGATTTTGTTTCTCAGCGAACTAAACTTAATATTTTTTTTATAATGATAATTTTTGTTTTTATACTGCACACAGTATTTTACTTTTTTTTCTTCCTCGTTTTTTCTAGCATTTAAACAAAAACGAACTTCATTCAACATTTTAAAAACACATTGTTCTAATTTAGTTAAAAACAAAGTTGGCTTTTATTATCATTTTTGTTAAAGTTAATAGGTATTATTAACACAAGAAATATGTCAAAACACACTTATAATGAACACATAAAAGCAGATTGACTGTGATAAAAACATTACGCGCATCTTTCAAATTTGCAACCGCATTATTTTGAATTTAGTTCAGACCTTTTGTAAATATTTGACGCAAACAAGTTTGAAAGCTTGTCGTGACATCAAGAAACGTCCTGATTAAGCTATAACACACAAACATAATACTATTAAAAGCTTTTGATTTAATGAATACCTTTTTCAAAAGCAAGCAGCTGCTGAGTAATCTTTAAAGAGAATAAATTCAGATATAATAAAACAGAATAAAATAATTCTAGATGATTTTTTACGTCAAATTTTACGGATAGAAATCACTTGTGAAACAGGACGGAATAGTTAATTATTTTATTTGTCTTTCGCTTAATCTACATTAAGTCTTTCTATATGCAGAATTTATAAAATTATTTATGCATTAACATTTATGTAGTAGCACGCCAAACAGCTTCTAAATAATCTTCTGCGGTCATCTATGGAAAAAGAGAAAAAAAAAGCATGGCCTTCCAGCCCTACCAATTGCGGTGTGACGAAGAGTGTGAATAGCTCTCTATTCATCTTTCCCCTCTCTAATTAAGAGCAGTTAAATATACAATTACTAACCAATATTGACTGATGAACTAGATTGGTGATGAGCTAACTATATGAATAAGAATCCTAAGCATAATAATCAAATGGTTTTTTTACTTAGGAGTTCCTTGAGAAATTTGAACACCTAAATGACAGAACTGGAATCGATCCCAAGACCTTATATTCCAGAATCTGATCCACTACCACTGCACAAACTATGCAGGTTATCCTAAGCATGATTAGAACTTTTAAAAAAATCATGTTCAACTAGCCTGAATGTAAATCCAGCTTAAAAAGCACTACAAATTGATGTGTTAACATTGCAGCATGCGAGCCTTAATATATGATTAATATTTCTGCTTAATTCTTAGTTTTTATAATAGATATTTTGGATGTTTATTTCTTCTAAAAATTCGACAATTACTATAAAACAGTCACATATAATGCCAAAGGGATTAGAGTATTTAAAATTGAAATAAAATAAGTAGACATTAGTATGAACTATCACACTAGTCTTCAAAAAGTAAATAGTTAAGTTGAAATGCTATCGAACATTAAAAAAAAACATATTAACATTAGCCCAGATTGATTTATATTGTAATGAATAATATTTCTGTAGTGTAACTTTCACTATACCATTCACACACAAGGTAGGGACTGGGTTCTACCTGCTTTTAACTTTTTTGTAGAGGGATGTAATTATAAACATATGACCAAAGAAATGAGTCCCAAGATGCACATATGATGCTGAACCAGCACTCATCAGTTGTCCTAGACCACAATATCATACACATATCTTTAACATTGTTCAGTATAAATATATAGATAGTAAATTACTATAGTTTAATTGATAAGAGTCAAATGTATAGTTCTCACAACTTTGACACAAATCGTTTAATAAATGTATATTAATAATTTTTTTTAATCATTCCTTAGACTAGAGATTACCCAATAGTGAAAAAAATTTTGCAGTGAAATTTTCACTACAGCAAATTCTCATACAAGCCGTGTGGAGGGATGTAATCAGAAATATATGATTCAAAGAGAATTCTATGACTCAAAAGATACACATTTCTTGCTGAACCAGCACTCATCAGTTGGCCCAGACCACAATCTTAGATATATCTTTATCATTGTTTAATATATATTGT
>JAQFVV010015679.1:0-12398 GCA_028023455.1 Epiperipatus broadwayi
AATGAAACGGAAACCTCCAATCCCTTTCTGTTTCACCATCAACCTAATGACCTACTCGTCTGAACTAGTTTAGAACCTATCTTAAATGTAGAAATGTCATATGTAAAAATGTTATATATAAGTCGAGCGGGAAAACTTTGCTACAATGGCCGCTTGAATGGCATCATCCATTTACTTACGAAAACACGCTATAATTAGACAGGTTTGATAAAATTATAGCGGAGAAATGCTCATAAATTATTATAAAATGTTTTATAAATTTTCAGTCAATTTTTAATTATATTCGCTATAATATTCGTATGTGGATGGATAATTTAAACCTTGGAATAGCGGCAAAATGATTTATATATATTTAAGTTAAAATAAAAAAGATATACTATAATGTAAAATGTTTTCTTTAAAATATATTTAACGGCTTTCTGATTTAATGTTTTACATATATAATTGAAACTAAAGTATTTTCTTTAAATTTGCTTTTTTTTAAACAAATAATTTGGTAAAAACAAATATGTTAAAAGTTATTTATTTCAGTAAAATAAAAATCCGTTTATAATTAAAAATGAGAATTTTGTGTAAACAAGAAATCAATTAGTGACGCACCCGGGTAAAAAGTAAAATCTAGTTTACTGATTGATTTTTGTTTGCACAAAAGACTTTATCATTAAATCAGAATACCGTTCTTTCTGCTAGGCCTTAACATTCTATAACACCTAAAAAGGAATTTAATTAATGAAACTGAATCAAATTATATAATTTATATGTTTTAATAATTTTTTAAAGTAAATTAAATATAACACCTCGGAGACGTTATCTGTTGCAGAAATTGGATTATATTATTTTATTTAATTAAAAGTCAATTGGTCCCGAGGCTAATGAAATTCCAAAAGGGTGTTAAAGTTTAGTCTAAATGTATAAATAGGGCTTATTTTAAGCGGGAAGATAGACTCCATCTTGCTTTTGAAGAGCTATTACTATCCAAGTCAAAATTGTTTAATTTTACCATGTCTGGCTAAAGTCAGGCAAGAATTGCTGCAATTCCCGTGATGGAATGCCGAGTTCAATCCATCAAATGCTGAAGCAACAACCACACCAAATAAAAGATGTCATAAGCCGCTAAAAGAACTTGCCTTCGTTCGAACACCATTTTAAATCGTCTCGCAACTGAATAAGGAAACATGCCATAAGCCGCCAAAGAACTCACCTTCGTTCCAGCTCGAATATCTCCAGTTCAGCTATAGGAGAACTGTTTTAATATTATTTAAAATCGCAGAGCTCTGTGTGAATTTCAACAACAATCATTATTTCTTCAAAATCAGGTTAGCTAACCATATTATTGTAATTTCTTTCTAAATTATTTTCCAAATAATATTGTAAATTTTCTAAAATGAAATACTTTTGCAAATTTCTTTATTAATTCAATATTGTAAACTCTGTCTAAATCGTATTTGAAATCTATAAATGAAATATTTTTGCTAAATTTCTTTGTTAATTAATATTTTGCTATATAATTTAATCACTGCAATTATATTTTGCTTTTCTTTTGCTTATTTTTAATTATTGTTAATTATGCCTATGTTTCGAAACAGCGTGTATTTAATTACCAATATGTTTTTTTAAAAAGATATCATTTAAAATCTCCGTATTATTATTTATATAGCATCATTTCGTGCGCTGTTTCGAAACCCAAATTCATATTTTTGTCATTTAGTAAATTAATTAATATAAATATAAAATGTGGCTTTTCAACCTTTATTTATTATGTTACTAAAGATTAAACTAGCCTGGAGTGCAATCATAAGTATATTTTTTTAGTTAAGTATTCGTAAGTCCCCTATTAAATATACTTTCCCCCCTTTTAAAAGTTTAGTAGTTATAGATAACTAAAGAGATTGAACGGGATAAAGTAAAGTTTGTATCTATATATATTCCTGTCAGTAGCATATCGTATTTCTCATGCTACAGAAGAGTTGGCTCTTTTGATCAAGCTGATGATCTAGTGTTCATTTAATATATGATCTTTAATTTATAATATCCTTCGGCTTGGCGGATGTGGGATTTATTAATATTTTCTTGTTGTGCTGTTCTTTTTGATATATATATATAAGATGGAGCCACGGCGTTGCCAGCACATCTTCTCTTATGGGCAGTGCAGTAGCGAAGTCTGAGCTACGGGCCAGATTAGCACGTAAGTCCCCCGCCTCTGAACCAAATAAAGGTTCCCCATTAGCAGCATAACGACCGGTTATTGGGTAAACCGTTGTTTGTCACAAAAACCCTAAAACTATTCTTCCATCCGCAGAGCCACTTTATTATTATACTTTACTTGTGGCTAGCATATTAGTAAAATCGTTATAGCCAACTCTTTCCTCCCTAATATGCAATCTTCGGCATTGAACCGAAGCATTCTTGAAAACCCATTCGATCTTAAGCTATCTGGGATGCTTTATAAGCCCATAGTTAATATATAAATTGATTATAGTCAGATGTATTAAGTTTCACTCCAGACTTGGTTTGATTTTACGTAAAAGAGCTACTCGAACTGATTATAAAAAGGACATAACAAATAAGTTAAGGTAGTGATTAGTTGTATAGCAGGATATTTGGCTCCATTAAATCATAGCCACAAACCTATTTGCCAACATCAATTATTGTTCAAATAGTCTAGAGAATGTTACTTTATAAATGAAATGCCTGTGTGCATTTGCCAACAACAATTGTCAATAAATATATTTTAATTCATCATATATCAGTTTCTGTCTCATTATTAAATCAATCCAATTCACTAATTGCCCATAAGTATTCATTAGTAAAGCCCCTATTATTTAAATATGTTAGATTTTATCTGTGGAATGTCTAGTATTTACGTTGTTTATATATATGTTTAAGTCCATGAGTCTTATTGTTTTCTCCGATTTGCTAGTGGGCCGGATGAAGAATTAAATCTCGTGTGCTACCATTGTTATGTTATCCATTGGGTGTTAGATCTGGTGCTTGGAGAGTGGGTTCGAATCCAGGCTGGGCCCTGACCTAAATCTCGGGCTTGACTGGGTTTGAAGTACATTTTGTGAGTTCCAGCTCGTGTTAGATGGATAAGCATGTTTTGACTGGCACAGTAAGAAATGAAGACTATGAAAATAAAGTCACCAGCCAAAAGATTTGGTGGTTTGCAAAAGCACAAACACAGTATTTAAAATTAATTCGGGCTACTAAAATAATTACAGTTAAGCATTCCAAATATACACGACTGCTAAAGCATTTAGTAAAAGTTAGGCATAAAAATAGAAAAACTCACACGTCACTCTCCAATAAACAACAACGGAAAGCAAACTTGAAATCTTAAAACTAAGATTGCAAGACACAGGGCAAAGTACAATAAAAGAGAATAAATATAGCTAATCAAAATGAAGTTAAATATTAATTTATGAATACAGATTTATAATTAGATTGAGCGGAGATTTAATGAAAAGAAATTTACCCTGGAAAGAATAAAAGAAAATTTCATCTTACGATAAAGCCCAGTTCACATAGAGTGCACACATTTGTCTCTAGTCCATTTTCAGGTCCTTTGACAGCGGCAAGGTAGAGGCAGTGTTTATTTTAGAGGCTCATGGCATGACTGAAGGAGAGCTGGCAGGCGTGGGTCCGTCCTTTGTTTAAATTAGCAAGACATTCTAATGATGGCAAAACTCATAGTGGTAGATTTTGACATCTGGCACAGTAACGAAGTTTGTCGATAATGGTTTAAGTTTTTAGAAGGAATTAAATGTCCGAACTGCTATCCAAAACGGTGTGACTCTCAGCAGGCCTTAATCCAAGTGTGTATCCTCATAATCAATCTCCTCTATCTCCTAATTTGGTGGGCTATCCTCTCCTCGCTACATTTCCCGCGAAAAACTTTCATTAGTCTCTAATTCTATATCTCAGGCAGGGCAAATATTAATTTTCCACTCAATCTAATTTAAGAATTCCATCCAGGGATTATTGAAACAAAAACAACAGCACAATTAAACCTCCGCTTTTTTTTAGAATTAACTTTAAAAATATGACTAAAATAAAAGCAATAGGAATACATAATTAGCAAGCTTGCCTGTTTTTAATCAAATTGATTAAAACAGGTGGAGAAAGTAAAGTAATTTTTTAAATCAATTTTATAAATAAAGTAGTGAAAGTAAACTATTGTAAATATAAACACATATGTGTTTAAATACACGTACGCTTTTTTTTAATAATAATAAAAACATTTTAATGACATTTAATGAAAATTAAGTCGTTTTTCCCTTTTTAAATTTTAGTAATAAAATAACTAAATCGGAAATCAATCCGGTTCAATATATTGTTTTGAATAAAATTAAATATTATAGTTAAAAAAAGTTTGTCTTGTATCAATTTTTTTCAAATTTGAAATTTTTTATTAGTCATATTTTATTTCCTTATTTTTTTTTTTTTGCACGAATTTTAAAGTAATTTTACGTTGGTGCTTTGCTTTTATGCGATTTTTGAAAAATCACAGTCCGTATCCCCCCTTTTTTAAGGTAAGTTACGTCTATTTTTGTGCAATTTCTTTTGCGCGTGTTTTCTGAGGAACCTATCTCGTGTAAAAAGAGACCCAGGTGTAGCAGTTTGTTTCATTCACATAAAAATGAGTTATTTATTTCTGTAAATGAATAAATTATTTATTTATTTATTTATTTTGCATTCTATTGGCTATTTCAGAATTTTATTTCCAATAGTTGTACTTTTATCAATAAAATTTTAGTATTTGATTTATCTTTTAGAAAATTATTGCAAATTAGAATAAATAAATAATTTCATTTGAATATCTTATATATTTCAAAACTTTGCATTTGGAGTTTTTTTTTTTTTATTAGTGCAGTTGGTCATTTTCACTTGCTTACTTTATTTTTTTTCCTCTTATTACCTTTGATTTTCAGATACTGTTTTGTTTTGTTTTTTTTAAAAAGAGAGAGAGAGAGAAATAAAATACATAAAATACTACTAGTCAACAGTAATTCACAGTTGGTGAGGGTTAGTGATTATCAGTCAATATTATCAGCTTTTGTGAAAAATATTATTTTCCAAACATTGAGCAATAAGAAAACTCAAGTCTTTTTTATATATAAATGGAATTTAGATGAAATAAAATCCTTAAATCAGATTAGCACTGAGAAGAGTTTATTATTATAATTGTAATAAGATTCCTCTGAAAGAGCCAGAGAAAAAAAAATGTAAAGATAAACTTCTGCTTCAAAATGATGGAATCCACTATCAAATCGCAGTTTACAGCTTTAACTATAAATAAGGTTTTAGATAAAAGTTCTCAAAAAAAAAAAAAAAAAATGCTGATGATAAATTATACATAATGAATACCAAGTAAGTGTTACAAAAATAATTGTCCACCTCAGCTATGGGCCATATTAATCATCCTTCAGTTTCAAAATATTTAAATAAATATGATTTTAAACTAAGAATTGCTGACCATCTTATTAGATAATCCATTACTCTTCAGAATCAAGAATGCTTTTATTCAGCATGATAATCTGGATGAGATTTCTCAGAACAACCTAAACTAATGTAGCTGTAGAAGATTGAAGACCAATATCAAGTAAATGGGTTTTTTCCCCCCCTCATTTGATCTTGAAAATGAGAGGTAGTCTGCATGGTTACTGTTAGTCATTTTTAAAAAATATTTTGTTTTATTTACACATATTGTTTTGATGTTTAGTGGATTAGTAGATATTGCCTGTTAATCTAACTAATCATGGGAAGCATAAATAGTTAAGTATTTGATTTTTTTTAAAACTTATTCTAAATTTTATATACCTTCAATTTTTTTTTTTGGTTTTTGTCAGTGCATTCTTCATCTCAACTTCACTGTACCCAAAATATCAACCATCTTCTAGTACAGAAACTCAGATCACTCACTGTCTTTCACTGTGCATGCATTTCACAAACAACTTTCATTCAGAAATGAACTACAAGTGTCAAACATCTGAATGTCCATGTTGACCGCTCAATACTTTTTCCATTATGTCACTTGCTGTCACAGAGGGACTAGTTTCTATCAATTTTTAATACTTTTTTGCTTTTATATTAAATAGCATTTTTCATAAATTATGTTATAACTAATAATTTTTGTCTTGAATATTGGTATTATAATAGATATAATACTAATTCAAAAAAATTGTTTCTCTACAACAAAGCAGAATTTTTCATGTAACAACAGATTCAGATCCTAGTTAGATAATAGCAAATATCAAGTCCTAAAGTGTAAGAAATTAAATACAATTTATTTTCAGAAACAAAGATCTAACCAAGATAATAATAGTGGAAATGCTGCTAGCATGTCATTGGTTAAGTAAATGTAGATTCACAGGTTGAAAGCTTTAACTGTTTTTAAAATTGTGCTAGAGCAAATAAGTATTAAGAAAGATTGGATCTCAAAAGAGATTTTGAAACTGGTTTTTGAAAGTCAAACATTGATAAACAGGAGAAATTTCCAAATTGCAAAATAATGCAGCAAATGTATCGTTATAATGAAGTAAAGAAAGAAAAAGGCAGAATGAAATGGTTTAAAGATCATTGTAGTCATAGAAAAATATGTGTACACATCTAAAAGAAATATACAAGATAATATGAAGTGATACCAGAAAGCATTAATAGAAGATAATACAAAATGAAAAAAATATTGTGCAAATTGAAATATTACATATTTAACATGTTTAACTTTGGGTTTCTTATTCTATTTGTGGTTTTTACATAAAATAATGAATAAATTCATAAAATTGTTGGCAAAGTTTTTTATGTGACTAAGAGTGTTCATTCTTATATTCACAGATATATCCTTTCCATTTTACAAGTAGGAAATTGGAGGCTTTTTAATTTGCTTGTATTTCTGATGCTTTCTATTAAGATTTGAGAAGGATTCAACTTCCTAATCATTTTAAATATGATTAGATCTAGATGAAAATTCTGATAGGTTTTATGCATGTTTTAAATGTGTGTTTGCTAAGCTTGACTTGTTGCTGATTGTGATACAAATAATGTATTCTATATTTGCTGTTTTGACAAAAAAAAAAATGCTATCAAATGAATACTCCAAATGCTGGGCATGATTTTAGCAGGTTTTCATTTCATTTAGGTAAAGAAGAATTGGAAGATTAGCAATTTCTTTATTGAACTTTAGTTGTTAATATTGAATTATTTACATCTGATATCATTTCACATAGTTATATAATTTTATATCAGAAGTTGCTTCACTAAAATAGTACAGTTACGTAAACTATTAGTTAGATTAATGATCAAATCTATTTAACACAATAAAATGTTGATATTAAAAAAATTTTGCTTACTCATTTGATTAAAACTCTGTTGACTGGTTTCCATAAATCAATCCATCTACACAAATGAAACAATCCAAATATGAGAGGTAATCTAAGAGTCTTTCTTATATATACTGTTATAATGTTTGGAAAGTTATAAATATTACATCAGTTGTATGTCAAAGGAAATTTTATTGCTTAGTTTAAATATACATATGCAAAATTACATAGCTAAAAACCTACATTGTTTTCATAATTTATAGGAATCCATATATATATATTGTCCTATTTGAATTAGTCTTATATTTGCTGTTTTTGCAGAGTTAAAGGTTTGTTTTATAAATGGCCACAAAAGTATCTGATAGAGCAATCTTCTTATCTCTCAGACTTGTTCTATTTTATTATAAAAAATATTTGGACATCTTCTGTTATTATTTTCATGTATATATGTGTTGTGTACCACATGGAGTAACATAAATGTGGCAGCACAAATACTTAAAAATAAGACCTCTAGAAAAAATATTCACAAGAGATTGAATGGAGTATTCAGATTTTTGTACATTGTTCACATTAAAGAACATCTATGATCAAGTTCCTGGCAAGTATAGACTAGGTGAAATTGAATTTCATCTTCTTTGTGACAAAACAAACATATTGCATCTTTATTATTAATGTAACTTTTATATTTCATAAAATGTAAAGTCAGTGGACAATTGAAGTACTTTGATTCCATTTTCCATAATCTAAATTTTCTAAGCAATTGACTACTATTTGAGTGATAGATTCAGCAGACTAATTCAGATTAAGTAATTTGTGAACTATCTAGTATGTAAATTTTTGTTGGGGAGGTATTGTACCGGTAAAAATCACCATGCTTAATCACACACAGTAATCCGAATTCAAACCCAGTCCACGTCTAGGAATAAATTCCCAAATGCAAACTAAATTCAAACCCAAAACCCTGGCATGATCCACCGATGACAACATTACAACGGTACGGGGTTTTCCCTTTACTAGCTCATCGAAAAACACAGACTAAATTACCTATAATCAGCTAGTTCATAGATATCTTATAGTCGGGATATTGGTACGGCTAATAATTTAATGTATATATTTAAGTTGTCAATACAGACAGCAGGTGATTAACTAGATTTCGAGAGTAATAATGCAAGAGAGACAAAATTAGATTAGATAATTTTTTTAATAAATTATGGAAAGCATTGAATAATATCATTTACAGGTACGGTAAAACTTTCATATGTATTTTATAATAAATTGCTGCTAGTCATTAATAATCGGTTTAGACTGCTTAACAAAACTCATGCCAATATTTATGTGTTTTAACTGGTTGTATAGGTCGATATGAGAATCAGAGTAACTGGAGCATTTAAAATATTTAACTACTATTTTATATTAAGTTGTTTTATTTAAATAGATTCAAACCATTGCGTATACGGATAATTGGAGGCGGTTTTATATAAAACTATAATATATAATACTGATGTACTGATGGTTGCAGGGATTAAGGTATACTACAAATAATAACTTGCGGTGCATTGACGGAATACCGGGCGGCTTGTACTTTGACAAGTCTTAATGCCCCCAAGTAGATCCGGGACACTACAACCAGCCGGGATCATTTTCGAACCCCGGTGATCCAAGAGATTACCTGGAGAAGAATTTCTTTCTCTCCATATGGTAGTAAAACGAGACGCCAACTTAGGAGAAGGTAAAGGCATTGCCACAGTAACATCGAGGAAGAGTGATCGGAAGTGGATTTTAAAACGAAATTATATAAAACCTTTTCTCTCCGTAACATTTTCTACGCAACAGTCCGATATAACTATTCAATAAAACATGGCGAAATCAAACGATCGCAAAAGTAATAATTAATTAATTTCACTCTGAAACCCATAACTCCCCAGATTGTTCGGAAGGTAATAATAGCAAAAATATTCACTTATTATTCTTACTCCGTAATAATATATAAAAAATTATAATAAAATTTTAGACTATTTTAAGTATTGAGATTTGGAGTATAGATTAAAATATCATAACGAAGTAAAAGAAACAATAAAAATATTTGAATATTTCTCAACTCAACATAAATGAAACAATTTTTAGTTCGATACAAGAAAATTACTTTTAAAATGAACATAATAAATATTATGAGATAACTTTACCGACTTTAACTAGAGTTGAGAAATATTATTATTGGCATCGTTTTGTTTGTAAAATAAGTAATAGTAAAATATAAATGTATTCACAAATGGATTATTAGAAGGCACAAATATTAATAATGATTATCTAAAGACTAGAGCACAGAAATATTAGAGAAGGAAATTTACTGACAGGTTTTAGTGTAACATTTTCAAATGGAAAACCAGAAATTTACATGCAATTAATTAGGTTTACAGATTAAATATAAAATTATTACTGAGAGGAAAGTTAAAAAGTTCATGTAACAAAAGTTACCATTCTTTCTTCGTCCGGCTTTTCTTCTTGCGGTGATATGTATGAAGAACGTAGGCGCGCATTTTGAATTTCTTAGAAAGGCATGGTTAATTTAAATGTTGGAATTTGGAAGACTGGAAGCACGGAAAACATTACAGATCAGCGGTACGAAAGGTTTAAATTTTCAGAACAGGGATCAGCTTCTTGGACTTTAGCCCATCATTATTGCAGTTTACCGGGCAACTTCTTAATAACGGTTGAAGTGATTTCTCTGAACAACTACTTTGCTGTAGCTTAAGACGATCTAAGCACAGCCAAGTCAAAAGTTAGAGTGTCTATCTTATATCTAAAATGGCTACGGTTGACCTTTCTGCCTAGTTTTTGTTCATAGCTCCGCCTCCTTTGATTTTCTGGCCTCCAGCAATATCTAATTTTTGACTATACAATAGCCTTTGCCTTTCTTGATAAGAGTTCTACGTTCGGTTTTCATTTATTTTTAAATTTAATACATGATTCTAAATTGACAAAACAATTACATCGGAATTCGTGAATACAAAAATATAAATTCATTATCTTAATTTATCGAAGTACAAATTAATTATTCTATACATTTGTACAAGTAAGATTTTGATTAAAAATACTGATCAAAGTAATGTGACTTTTGATCAGCATTTTTAAATGACTTTGTATAATTTGCAAAATTAAAATTTAAAGAAAATATACACGCAATTGAAACTTTTAAATTGAGCTAATATAAATCCACAAACCACACACACACGAATATTATCTATCCTGATTTGTGACATTTATACTCATACTCTTTACATTAAATTCTTTTTAAACAAACACAAAATAAATAACTTAAAATTTATGTGGCTTGGAATAGAAAAAGTCTCATTGCGAGTAAATAGTGGTTTAGAATTACCGTTCTTAAATGACAACCATGAAACTAAGATCGATTCTTCGATCTGTCTGTTTCAGTATAAATGTTAGGTCTTTAATCTTTATTAAGGATCTATGATACTTCTACCAACCCCTATTCAGGTATGGCCAATCCATGGGAGGAATTTTTAAGCACTTTGAGAGGAAAGATTTAAGAAAGTGATGATAAAATGTTTAGAGTTTTTGAATTTAAAGGATTGGATTGAATGAAGACATTGAATTTCTTTAAAAGTATACATTAAATTATATATTGATTTTCATTATCTGATTATTATTATTTCTAGTTTCAGTTAGTTTGTGTTGTTTATAAATAAAGTTTTTGTTTTTATTATGGGTTAACATTAATTTTTGTATGTTTTGGGGATAATTTTTTTTACCTTTTTAAATATTTATTTATTGTACTTTTTTTTCTTACAAATATTTTTTTTTACCTTTATATATATATTGCTTGAATATGTGTGTGCACATATTTCTTTGTACATTTTTTTTTTTTTTTGTATATAATTTGCATTTTTGAAAATAAATGGTATTTTAAAAACAAACATTGTTAGGGAAGGAGGAAAAGAATATTTAAAAAGTGCTGATTTAATTAAAAATGTTTTTTTATTTTTAAAATGTTTACTAATTACTGTATCATTTAAAAGAAAAAATATTTGAAAAGGTGCAAGTTGTTTTTTTTTGTTTGTATTAAAAACTGGGTTTTAAACTAGGAATTTATGTAAACACAAATCATGCAAAATATTAATAATCTGATTATAATGCTATTTTTATAATTTCACTACATTTGTATATATAACAGTAGAATAATGTATGTATGTTTAATTTGGTATAATTTTGGAATTTTTCTCTATTATAATTGGAAAATGGATGACTTAATACAGATTTTAAATTAAATTTTAATAAATATATGTATAACCTAGAAAGTATGTATGAATACTTATCAGTTTGTTTTTATTAGAATTTAAACTTTATTCTTAAAAAGTACACTTTTGATCTAATTCTAGATATTGGTTATCTAATTTATATTGCAGTGTCAAGCCTGATATAAAAGGAAAGGACATGGTGTGACAGTGTTTTTAAAAATGGAAATAAATTTATATTCCTAAAGATAAATGGTGGCAACAAAAAAAATGAAAATTATTTTGAAAAATTGTTTTTAAAAGTAGATGAAAAAGCTTTTGTTTTCTATGTCAGAAGAAGCCTTTTTTTTTTTTTTTACTTTTCAGAAATAATTGAATTAGTCAAATATGCCTATGCTTTCACTATAATATGGGTGGGTGACAAAATGAAATATGAACCATCTTTATAAAGAATCTCATGTTCTTTCAGACATAGTTGTAAAATTATATGGTCTGGAAATAATTCAAAGCATTAGGTACATTGATAGGATTCAAGCTATCATTGATGTAGACAGCTGGATGCAGGACTAATCTTTTAACATCTCAGCATACTTGCTTCTTTTACTGGTAGCATTAATGAGAAAGACATGGTTATTGAATAGTAATAGAATGATAAGATTGGATATAATCATGAACCATTATGGTCAAATAGCAAATACAATTCTGGAAAAATAGAGAACCATATGAATGATTTTTTGAATTGATTCCTGCAGGAAGAATGCATAAAATAGTTGTAGAATTTAAATAAAAGAAAAACTAAAAAATATAATAATTAGATATGAAA
>JAQFVV010015680.1:0-12378 GCA_028023455.1 Epiperipatus broadwayi
TGTAACGAGACAGCGTTACATCAATATTAAATCTAGGATACATCGATAAACACACACACACCAGCAAGCAACATAAAACACTCGTAACTTTATTTTCGTAATTAGTAATAGTTTTCTTTCTCTCATAAATACATTTATAAAACACATTGATAAAATGCAGACGGTAAAACGTCTAATTAAATGGTTAAAGCCTTTAGATAATAAAAATAATAACAAAAAATAATTTGCTTTCCTAAATAATAAAATATAATATGCACTCCTAAAATAATAAAAATAATTATCAATCAAAATCACCACGGGGAATTAAAAAATGTTTATTTTAGAAATATAATTTTAACTAGAATAAAACTTATAGAAAAGATTTGAGGAAAAGATAAATGCTCGACTTCTAAATGTAAAATAACTTGTATTGTTCTAGTAAAACACGACGCACACACGCATGCCTTCGAGGTGTGAAGGAATAAGGTTGGTTGAGTGAGATTGCAAAATGAGATTGTCCCAAAATAAATATTGCCTTTAGCACAAAGAGTGAGTGAGCAGGTACCTCAAACGCGGACCTGAACGACAACTCCAAGAACAGGGAACTATGGGGGTAGATTGGATCCCAAGATATGGATCAACCTTTATAAATACTAGTCAAAACCTATTCATTAATGAATTTTGGAAAGAATTTGGTTAAATTGGTTGAATGCAGTTCGATTCGATTCAGTTCGATTGATACATTCTCATTATTGTTTTTTTTTTATTTTCCAATTCTCAGTACGCTGAATTACCACCTGCTCATTTATTCCGATGCTTATGCTTTTATTTAAAATTAGAATTGTTCTGAATTAGCTTGGTTATTCCTCAATATTTAAAATGATCATCATGAAATTAATACCAAGAGCGTCGACTGTCATGAGGGGCTAATAAACCCTTCAGTGACTGATCGGCGCTCCGCTACTGAAATATCTCCGAAGCTATGAAATTCTGATAACATCGTCGTGTTAAGTGAATGCTCCTAATAAAAGAAATGTTCCGTGAAACACCCAAACTCGTCCAGACCAATCGACCTTCGTTGCAACCAAGACAAATCCTAGGTAAATATGTTTTTTATTCTGTTCACTCACTCAATTAATAAACTCGTAAGGCAATCTCGTAATTAACCAACATAAGTTTACTCAAATAAATCTTAAGACTTTCCTCGTCATGATAGTTTATCTTTGTTACTGAACTTTGTAAACATGAACTTTGAACTTAAGTGAAGCTAAGGAAAGATTATATATTTATCAAATAGAAAGGAACTTTCTCGTTATTCAAATTGTGTTATGAATACTTATGGTTCTCTGTGGGCGTGAATGTATGTGCGCGTGTGTAATAAATCAATTAATAATGTTTTGTAATAAATCAATTAATAATGTTTTATAATAAATCAATTAATAATGTTTTCTTTTCATATTTAATAAACTTGTTCAATATCTAATCAAGTCGAGCATATCTCAAATCTTTTCACACACAATCAAAACCGTAGTTATTTATTCTTTGATAACTTATCTTTGAAGTAGATTTAGTTAATTTTGATTTTCATTTAGTTATTTTATTAATTATGTCACCATCGTGCCGTAAGTCACGATGTTTCTTATTTCACCTTAGTTAAGATAGATTTAAGAGCGGGCGGGTCTATAATCAAAGTAAACGTCAATAAATTATGTTATATACAATAAAGCGAGATCGGAGAGCACACGTCTGAAGCCTTGTGTTCGGGGCGTAAGCGAACAACCTCATAGGTCAGTGATAACCAATAAATAATCTTTATGCCGTGATCGACTTATTAGAAAACCTTGCTGATCTTCATTAGCGGACAACGCGTCTTCTCCGGGAGGAGTCATTCTAGAAACAAGCATGTAACAACCTTGAGACACCTTATTGGTCCATGCTGGGAGTTTTGAGCTAGTGGGTGGGATTAGACTTCGAAATCGTTTTGACATGATGTAAGGTGATGCGAGTAGTTAAAATCAACTTAAATAATCGTATCTGGCGCCCCCTTATGTGGATCGTGAATAACTGTCGATGTAAGAAAAAAAATAAAGCCTTACGCTATGTCATGTTTGTTTCGAAGCCCGTAATCTCGGGGGATATATAAAGAGGGTCACGGTTACAATATATATAATAACAAATAGATCATTTAATAACTCTAAAATTCAAAATTTAATCAAAATTCTATTATATATAGATTGATATGTGGATGTGGCTTACAATACATTGGTGAATCTAAGTGTATATTTGGGAAGAGAATAAAAGAGCATATGCTTTTATATAATAGAATTCAAAAAAAGAAACAATCTGAAATAGATGTAAATAAACCTTCATCATCTGTTATATTTGATCATAATAAATCTTGTCAATATGGATTTAAATTTGATTATAAAAATATGAAAATTATTCATATTATACATTGTAATAAATGTAAAATAAAAGAGGCTATGTTGATTTCAAGAAATCGTCAAATGTTAATGAATCACTAGTCATCAAATGTTAAGATAACAGAATTGTGGAGAGTCTGAATTGAACTATGGGTATTGTTAAAGGTTGTCTCATTTTGATTATTCAATGTTATATAGTTGATAAAGATTACAAAATGTATAGTCGAAAGTACTTCTAAAAATAATATAATTTATGTAAATTGTACTGTATTTTGATATATATATATATTGATTTGTATAATACATATATATATATATATAAACTTGAATTTGTTATAGAAATTGTTAAGATGATTTGTAAAGAAAAAAATGACAGAAAGGAAAAAAATGAAATATTTTGTTTTATTGGGTGAAATGAATACATAATAAACCAGAATCAATAGCATTCAAATAAATAAAAAAAATATGTTTTTTTAAATTTTGGCAGTGGAATATGGTTGCTTTGACAATAACAATTATGATGCTTCCTTATATTGAAATTATATTTAGCTTTTTAAATTAATTTTGTATTTCATTCTCCATTATAATGCCTTTTAATTATGTATACACATAGAGAAAGAATATAAATTGAGAAAAGACAATTATTGGTACTGTAGTTTATCCATACATTCCAAAAATAGCAGACAAATTAAAGAAAATCTGCAATCAGTATAACATCAGAACAGCTTTCCAGAGCCATATCACTCTATGAGGAATTTTAATATCTACAAAGCCTAAACTTGAAATGCTGAAAAGAAAAAAACTGCATCTATGAAATACCATGCAAATGTGGAAGGACATATATTGAAGAGACCATTCGTTCCATTGAAAAGCACTTGGAAAAACATAAACAGATGATTAGAAGAGAAAAAACAGATGTGTCTAAGGTAGCAGAGCATGTATGTGCTAATGAACATATGTTCAATTGGGAAATTATAAAAATATTGGATAGAGAAAAAAGGTACAAAAAAAATTTAAAAAGCTGCTCACATGATAATGGCAAAAATCCCATAAGCCAACCTACTGTGACTATACATAATGTATGAAAACTACTAATCAACTTTGCTCTTAGGAAAAAGTGGAGAAATCAGGAGGAACCTCATATATAAGTATGTGAAATTATAACAGACTGTTGCTCTTGGCAGGATAGCTCTGTTGGTTAGAACATTATCTTAAGAATTCAATACTCAAGAATCTAAAGGTCCTGGTTCGAATTCCATACTAGTACTGTCATTGGTCAGGCCAGCAATACCTGAAGAAGAGAGAGAGAGTAATACCTCTCAAAGAATCCAAAGGTCCAGGTTTGAATTTTATGCTAGTACTGTCACTGGTCAGGCCAGCAACACCTGAAGAAGAGGGGGAGAGTAATACCTCCCAAAACGTTGTGCATATACTAACCTGTTTGATGTGCTATTACTAACAGGTGAATGTATTTGGAATATTTAAATAAAGTTAAATTTTTGTAAAGACATTCAATACATATATTGTACCGGTCGAAAACCACCACCACCGCAAGTCAATCGGATTCAAATTCAGCTTAACCAAAACTGAATTCAAACCCAACTCAACAGCTCAGATAGCAGAAATCGACGGCACAGTGCTATGCGCCAAGAACTAGTTCAACGGTTGGTGAGGACAAGAGACCCTTGCACTGACACGAATATCTAATACTTAATTACTTTGAATACTTTTTAAATCAAATCATATGTATGTTCAGGTTGCCAACACAGATAGCGGGTATGAACATAAAAAAGAATGATGAACTAAGAAACCAAGTATATTAGAAAATATTTAATAATAATAATAATTTGTTTTGTTCAATAAAATATAGATTGCATTAGTTACCTCTAGTCTTTAAATAATTTATAAATATAATAAGAGTGGCGGTCCTTATCATATGCCAACAAGAATTACACAACATGGGATTCTATGTCTATGCCCCCAACGAGAAATATAAAGGCAGATAAAGGTATTCATTAAGAACGGAAATGATTGTTCTAATTTTATTACGGTGGAATGTGAGATTTATTTTCACATTCGGAAATCTATTCATGAAGAGCAAAACGTATTTTAAGGCATAACTTTAATCTTGATTTGAAAACGGATTTAAACTAAATATATTTGAGAATTGGTTCGAGATCGGAAGAGCACTTCGTCACGAATTACGAGCACGGAGCGGGTTTTACCAGAACAAAGGTGCAATGGTACTGACGAATTACAAGGCAGAGAGTAAAATTGAAAGATGATCGCTGAGTCGATGATCGAAGTCCTATGGCGGCTTGCATTTGGCAAGTCTTACGCCCTTTGACTAATGAATCGGAAAGGAAGTACTTTCTTCCTCGAGAAATTTAAATAAGAGAATATGATCACCGACCAGCCTAACGGAGCGGAAGATGGCCCTACGTCAGCAACATTTGATGATGATGACTTGATAGTCATCATTGAAAAATAAAACCCATGTAGAATGCTCTACGTGATGACTTGACCAATTAATTAAAGTCAAACGAGCTTTTATCGAACTATTTTAAAACATTTATAAACTATATTAATTATGCCCTAATATCGTGCCCTTCCTGAATATTAATATAAAATAACAAAAGTGGAATTAAAATACATTTAACCCTTTATCGACCCTTTTTGCAATAAAAACATTTAAGGTTATATTCGAATAAATATATATATTAGTGGAACAAGAAATCAATATTTTAACATTTTGTGAGTATATAAACACTTGTAACTTAGGAGCTGGGGACATAGGTGAAAAACGGAGCAAATAATTTATGATTAGCTAATTATAAAAATAGTAAACGTATAATATTTTCTTTCGACTCGATGATTAATAGAACTTATAAATTTAGTTCTAATGGGCGAGAATAACTATTTAAAATTTATATTATATTATTTGCGTGAGGCAAATAGAACCAAGGAGCTCATCGAGTCGAAAAATTATTGGCATATAATTTTAAATACGACATTAATAAAGCACACTAACATATAGATATTAAACGAACCACCAGGTAAGAAAAGAAAAAGTTTAAAGACTAGAGATTTAAAGAATTACGAGATAAATTTACAGTAGCGTGAATAAAAGGTGTTACAAAGATTTACATTAAAGAATAAAAGAGCTCTTAAAAAGAAGGAGTATAAAATAAAGTTCGAACTGGCCAGAAAGTTTAACGTTCATATTACCATTCCGTGCTTGTCCTTAAGTTACTCCTCCAAGTTGTTGAAATGTAGGCATCATTGGTTAACTACTGGAGTAGTATTTTAGTAGCTTTCATTATTTTAGCAGAATGATCGATCCGGAAAACGGTTCAGCAGCTCCAGTGAAGATTCCTCGGGACTTTAGGAACCGTAGCCAGATCCCTGATGTTCTAGCCCTCTATCATGATGAAATACAATTTTTATACACACAGAGTTCACTGCACTACTCTACAACCAAAACTCGCCTTTTCTTTACTTTTCAGGGCTATATATCTACTGTTCACTGATGCCTCCGGCTAGCGCTCATTTTATTATCAATCTGGGTTTTTTTTTTATAATTAGTTGTTTTCAGAAACATTCCTTCGATAAGGCTTTCAAACTAATTTTTGAATTCCTTTCCTAATTAGAAAATGAATTCTTAAAGTCTGAAATGATTTTAATTAAAAATTGAATTCTTATCTTTTTTTTTATTAATAAAACTTTACTGTTGTTTTTGAGAATTTGAAAGCCTTTGGAAGGAATGTAGCTTTTAATCGCAAAACTTTACAAATTATTTAAAAGTAAAAAAAACAAGTATTCCCGACGCAATGAAACTTTCGAACAATTATATATATTTAATATTTACAAACATATATACGCACAATCCAGGCAATTTAATATATGTAAATTCATGAACATTTTATCATGAATTTATTTAGAGAATTGATCCAATTTAAACTAAACTAATTAATTTTACTACGTATTTGAAACCAGTTATTCATTATGGAAATTAGCGTGGATTGAACGTATAAAGCCCCACTGCATCGGAAATTCAAAGTTAGTATTAGGGTAAATAACATGAAGCTAGGATCGAACTCAGATCCGACTGCTTCAATATTAGATGGTGGAAATAGTCCAATATAAAAATACAACTAGAACACCATCATCACAAACCTTCAGAAAAACACAAAGAGATAATATTTTTATTTTTAGTTAAAAATAATTTTTAACCATTACAATATGTAATTAATAAAATATATGAACATGTAAGATGATTGAATTAATTATGCTTTAAAATATCATTTTAAAATATCTGGTATACTTTGAATATTAAATACATTTGATTTAATATTCAAAATTACTGTTTATAATACAATTAAACAATCAGTGAAAAAAAAAAATTTGCCACAAAGAACTTAAAATCCATAAATCATTATCTATTTAATGAAAAAGATTTCTTGCCTAATAAATCTTGACATTTTACTTTAATATTACAAGTGTTTTTTTTATTTGAAATTTTTATTTTCCTTTCAATTGAGGACATTTTAATTTAATTATGTTGGTTTCCAATTTTTTATTAGCAATCCAAAAAAGATGAATCCTTTGAGGTTTGAAGTTATTAATTATGGAGCATTATTCTTTATGCTCGAAATGGGAAAATACATTTTCCAGCAAGATTTTGCGTAGAAAATAATTTAATAAAATTGAAATGAAACACCTTTTGATGGCTTCCATAATCACAGTGACAGGATAGGTAATAGATAATCTAAAGATATCTAGTTAATTATTATTAGAAAAATAAAAAGAGCAGTTGTAATGTAAATGACACACATCTGCCTTTCGGGTTCTAATGCAGTATTACAGGCATTAATAGTTAGAACTGTAATGGCTCATTAAAACAATAAAATACACTTTTACTTTTATAATAGATAATTTCATAAACAAATCATGACAATTTGATGATGAACTGGTTATCAAAACAACTAACTAATGCCAATTTTTTAATTATATACATTTAAAAAATTGGGTAAACACTGTTAATTAAATTTTACATTTTACAAAAGATTTTTCTTCTACTAACTAGTAATTATGAATTAAAAATACACTTAACAGAAAATTAATTAAACAAAAGTTTTAATTTTTTTTTATTTTTTAAATACAATATTAAATGTTAAAAGAGTTTACCAACATTTAGTTTATCTGAACATCTGCCATATATATATATATATATATATATATATATATATATATATATATATATATATATATATATATATATATATATATATATATATATATATATATTAATAGACAATAACAATCTATACATATATTAATTAAACATATATTTTTGATTATATTGTAATCATTATCAATTTATATAACATAAACAAAAAAAGAAGACATCATGTGATTTCCAAGAACTGTCAATATTGCTTCAGGTGATAATGATTACAATGTAATCAAAAGTACTTCTGTTTAATATATATTGCTATTGTTTACAATTATTATAATTTAAAATTTGCATATACAGGCAATTCCCTTGTTATGAACTTAATTGATTCCTTGTGGGTTTGGAAGTTGAAATTGTTTGAAATTAGAGGTATGTAAAAAAAACATCAAAAAAAGTTTTCAAAATACAGTATTTATTTTTTATTGATTAGTATCTGGAGTTTTGTTTACAAATTTATCAAGAGTTCTCTTAATAAAGAATTCTGTAACATTTTGTGGCTTTTTCTATTGCCCTTTGTACATGAGATACATGCTCTCCATTGGGATCACATTCTTTCATAATAGTCAAAAATTTGTCAAGATGCAAGAAGGCTTCATTCACATTATTTATTGTTAAACTTTTAACAATAAGTTCATTATCAGGTTCTTCATTTTGTATTTCATTCATCTCTTGTAGTTTAATCAAGTCTTCATTTGACCGAGATTTTGAGTGAGATTGCATTATCTCATCAATATCTTCATCAGTGACATTGCTTGCTCCATATTCAACAGCAGAGTCCTCTTTTAATTATTTCTTCCAATTTTTATGCAAACTAAGAGTCTTAGCTTGAATAATTGATAAATTCACTGATATGCCTTTTTGATGTTGATCTTCAATCCATAAAGCCAAAGATTTCTCCATTTCATCCATTACTCTGCCATATTTTTTTAAAGAATCTTTGAAGAAATATTTCCACAATTTTTAACATATTCCTTAATTTTGTTCTTGTTTTTTACAATTGTATATATTGTTGATCACTTTAAATTACATGAATGTGCGATCGAAGCAAAAGATTCACCATTTTCAGAACATCTAATTATATCCATTTTGTCTCGACCATTTAGGATTTATGAAACCTTGATTTATTTTTTATTCTATCAACATTAGTGTATTTTTGTTTCTCACTTATGTTTTTAATTAATAAGAATAAAAAAAATTCACCAAAACAGAAATATATACAGTGTATATATAACATAATTGCACAAAAACTACTTATAAAAACAAGCGCTAATCAAGACGATTCTGTTCAAGCCAAACAGTGACAATGCTAAAAATAAAAGTAATAAATGTTAGCGAGATAGGAAGATTTACTGTATTTTATATAAGTTCTTATTCTTCTTTAAAATATATTTTTAATTATTTTCTAAATTCCAAAGTTTATCTTTCTTTAGAACAAATTCAATTATGAATGTATGTAAATAGTTTTTTAAAAGATACTGTAAATTACTAAAATGAATATTTTTAATCATTAAAGTATTAAAATACTGTACAATTTTAATTCCCATTTCTTTCTACAGTATATAGTACTACTTATACATGAAAGTAAGTGCATATATAAAAATCTAAAGTCCAAAAGTGATTATGTAATAATGAAATGTTTATAACTCAAGTGTTTATAACTAAGGGATTACCTGTAGTATATTTTTAATGTGTAATTTGTTATTTTATATATATTGAAACAATGATGTGCTCATCATACAATAACATAGAAGTGTATACGCATGTATATATGTAAAGTTTTTTTTTAAGTTGAAAGGAAAAATACAAATAAACACAGCCAAAAAAAATTGTAGATATTTTCTAAATTATGCTAAAATAACAATTAAGAATTAAATAATTTTGAATTTAAAAAAATATTTTAAATCAAACATTTAAAAAGATCTAATTAATATTTTATCAATTCTGATTGTGAAATTAAAACAAGCATGTTTTTATGTTACAATAGATATACTGGTAATTATAAAATTCCACTATCTATTTTGATTAGCAAACTTTTTTGTAATTAATGCTTATATAACATATTTTCATAAAATTTCACAAAGTTGTTTTTCAAGAGATTAAAAAGAACTGAAGAGAGACATTAACTTTTTTCAACCAAGATAAGGAAAACTTATTTTTAATTATTGTATTTTTTTACCCTGACTATAAAAAGGTTGGAAAAAGGAATAAGAAAGCTTTTGAGAACTTTAAATATTATGAGAGTTACCATGAAGTTATAACTAAAGGAAAGAGAGTGCAAATCTGAGTTCATATGGATGTAAAGGATCAGTTTTGTGTTCTCCATAGTCCATATTGTGTATTAGCACAGAGACTGAAGGGAGCTCACTGCACATCGAGTTACCTGGATTATACATTTCCTGAAAATCACAATAAGTCAGTCTACTGTTTTAAAAGAGACCAGCTACCCAGAGAATCCATCAGCTTGCTTTGGAATTAGTTTATACATAAATTATTTATCTATATGCAGAAAGGTACAGATAAAGCTATGTCATCATAGATATAAAAGTACAGCTGGTGAGTAGTGTTATATATATATATTGTACCAATCGGAATGAAAGTGAAGATCGAATCTAATTGCAAACACAATATCTGCTCTACAAGGGCGCCATCTAGGCATTTGAGCCTAGAAAAATTTATAGAGTAGGCAGATATGCGCTGTTAAGATTCCACTTTCTTTAAATATTCCGACCGTTAGCCCAAGTCACTAGCTCAGTGAGTAGCAGAAATAATAAAATATAACTTAATTTTATATCTTAAATATAAAAGATTAAAAGCCACTGCCAGAAATTTACACATAAAATATTTATTTATGCACATATAAAATCATTCTAAATTCGAGGAATAGGTTTAACATTTTTAGATTTTTATATTACTCTTTATTTTTACATTTACATAAATTTCAATGATTTTAATTTTTTTTATTTAGATTGTCAAGTATGAATAGACTACATAGATCTGCATTTGAAAATAAAACATTCTATCCCTATTTAACCCTAGGCTAAAATTCGCAGTCAAACTGGCATCAATCCATCTGATACATTTATGTATTCAATGTAGCATGAAAATACAACAGCACAAAGATACTATACTGTCAGGAATGGACATCTGAACAATATAGTTTAAGAAAAACATTGACTCTTGTCTAATACACTAATATGATGTCTGTATAGCAAGAAGAACAATAAAATAAAAACTCCATAGGAAGGGACCGCGATCCTTTTTGCCGACTTACAATCCCATCCATAGGCAAAGGGTTGGTGCGGTGTATACAGCGATTCTGCACATAGCTAAACTCATACTACATCTACTAATTACACAAATATATCCAATCCATTGACCCAATTCAACAACGACACAAATAACCTAAGATTACCCTCCCCTAATATAACTTTACAAATCTATATATCCATTCACGCCTGACTTAAGTTTAACATTTAGATACGTTCGCACAAATGAGTTTAAAAATGTTGGGTATAGATCGATTACATAGATTCCACGGTCAAAAACATTTCAAAATAAACATAAACGATCAAAATACAAAATTATTGATACCGACAATCGCAGAGGGAAACTTATAAGTAACCCAATAGTATTCACCATAAGATACTTGCGTTGTCACCAATAACTTAAAAAACATCCGAATAAATACATTTTAGATACTCACCGTAAGGTATCATTATTTATCGAATGTCTATATATTTTGATCAAATATGAAAAACAAAATATAATTAACCGCAAACGAATCCATGCAAGCGTCTATAAACAACTTGAAATTACCTCATTTAAAATTTAAACAATAAATATTAATACAATAAATAATAAATGGAAATGATTTTTTTTTTTATCAAACGCACACATATATAAAATATCACATTATCAATTTAGTTGACACATAAGTCAGAGAAAAGTTCCTTTTTATAAAATTTAAATTTACTTAGCAATCTTTAAAGTTCTTAATTAAGGTTATGATTTTAACAATTGTTCAGTTCTATTGCTTATGGTAGAGAAGTCCCTGTTCCCGTTGGCAATTCCCACGCAGACTTTCCTGGAAGACTGGTCTGATGTTTTGGAGGTGGCAGTTGCTGGTTCTGTCCTGGTATCACAGTCTTTGCATTTTTAAATAAGTGAGTGAGGACGACAAGTGCCTCTTGTCGCCAGACTCACCAAAATCAAGTTGGAAAAAGCTCTCTCTGCCTGGAACTCAATATTTTTTTCTTTTTATAGTCCTCCTATGGATTCCATGAACAAAAATGTCACTGTTCTGTTTTTTCGTTATGGTCCGGGCCTTTATTTGGCTTCCATTGGTCAAGCTAAAATCCCTTTCTTCTCTTATCTAACTTTCCATCTGACTTTTTAATTAAACAGCTTTTAGATAATTAATAAACAATCATTTCCATTTACAGATTACAGGAATTAATTAATTACCTGTTTTTACTTTAACTTACGTTATTTTTTTATTAAAATATTTTTATATTTCAACCTTGTATTTTTTTATTAAAAAAATACGTTCAAATACTTTTTTTGTTTATGAAAAAAAAATATTTTTAAAGTTTAGCATCTGTGCGAATATATACGTTTAACAAGGTATTTTTAATTTTAGCGTTTAGTTTTTTTACTTTTTATTTGCGAACTTTTATTAAGTTTTTATTTTAAATTAATATAACGACATATTTATATATCGTTACAATATATATATATATA
>JAQFVV010015681.1:0-12362 GCA_028023455.1 Epiperipatus broadwayi
AGTAGTAGTAATAGTAGTAGTAATAAAAAAAGCAATCAAATTACCAGTTATATTATTACATTTTATAAATTATTGAGTTATAAATAAAGATGTGAGGCAAACAATTAAATCTGTGAGGAAGTGAAAAAACTCTAGGAAATTATGGAATTATTACTTTTTAAAAGAAGCTGAGAAAAAAATAGAAAAAATATTGGAAAAGCTATATACTAAATGTTTAAATGATACATAACAAATGAATGGAAGAATGCAAAAGTAATATTGATATTTTAAGAAAAAAATAGAGATATTACATATTAAAATAGGCAAAACTCACTATACATATGCCACACACAGCAAGCTAGAATAATCAATGGATGCCAGAAGGCTTGTGTTTAAAATGCCCATCTAGTGCCTACTCATCCAATATCCCCGGTCTAGTTTCTGGCTTGTGGCCTTCGTCAGTGAGGAGTCTTGGATGTGAGAGCACTGCATCAAGATCTTAGGATCTAATGCAACCCTCCAGCAACCACCTTTTATCTCCATTTAACTACAAAACTATGAATCTTAAACTGAAAACACCTTAATGTTTCCAATTCAAGCCCATCAGCATATATAGTTATATGGGTCTGAACCCAGTTCAGTTCCCATACATTTTGGTGTCTTTGGTTCTTTAATAACAATAGCCACCAATATCCTATTAGGCAGGATTGGTTTTAAGCCAATAAACATCACATGACCACCATCTCTTATGCTTGTGTATAACTTGTTAAAACATTAGATCCTAAGATCTAGATGCAGTGCTTTCAGATCCAAGGCTCATCACTGACGAAGGCCACAAGCCAGAAACTAGCCAATAAAATTTTTCACAGATCAGTTATGATTATTGATTTAAACATTAAACTACAGTGTTACAATATATATCATACATGTACACATTTCTTGCTCAGCTTTGGCCATCAGACATATGACCTAGCCAAAACTTTTATGCGAATAACTTCTGAATAGCCTTGTTGAAGGAAAGTGAATACATGCTTTAATAAAAGGTCTTTAGCTTTCTGAAATGCAATATCCTATTTTTCTCACCAAGTCCAATATTGTCGGTTTTTTAATATACTTTATGTAACAGCAGTAACATGAGACTTTCTTTGTAGAAACTCTCAAAGAAATTGAAACAGTCTAAAATATGCCTGCAATCCCTTTATATTCTTCAGTCACTTAGCATTTTTTATATTTAATTTCTAATTGTACTCTCTTAATAATGTTTACATGGATTCCCAAAGGATGAAATGTTTTTCTCTAATAATGGGCTAAAAACCATAATTGATATACAGTGAAAAAATTTAATCTTAGAATTTAATTTCATAGGTACAGTGACTTTTCCATGCATATCTATCTTATTTTTTTATGGCTGTAGTGATGACATCAGTTTTCGTGAGTAGTTTCTTTTTTATATCTATTTCCAATTTCCATCCAGTCTTTATAAGATAATAATGATAGACCCGCTCCATTATCCAATTCGATACTCACTTTCAGTTCAAATATTTTCATATCCATTAGAATATGATCATTATTCATGTTGTTTAATTTTTTTAATATAATATTTACATCTTGCTCTCCCTTTCCCCAGATTTATAATTCAGCATTATTTTTATTTAAACCTTTCTATCTTTATTGCCCCAGACAGCAGCTAAATGTCCAATAGTTTTACAAATATTGCATTTTCACTTCTAAAACTGCAGTTTCTCTTTAAGTGGTCATTTTTCCTGCAGCAATAATATGTCAAAACATTTTTTGCACTCTCATCATCCAGTGTATCAGCACTTGTTTCTTTACTATGCTTAGAGAGTAGAAATTCCAAAGTATTATCTCATATAGTTTCTTGCTCAATGGATTTGCTCTACATCATAATCACAATCCTCAGTAATATATCATAGTCCTGATATTTTTCATAAGTTAATTGCTTTCTATAGCTTAATTTCAATTGTGCCATCAATTCAGTTATTGCAGTTGTGAAATAAACATTTAATTTTTCCTTCAACTTCCGATACAAAACTTCTTTGGGGCTTGGGTCACAGAGTTGATTTGTTCATTTTTTATTTTATCATCCTCAAATTTATTTATGAGAATATATCTTTCTATATGATGCACATTACTCTTCCACAATGCAGATTTATTCATATCAAATTCATAAATGTTGCTGCCCTGCCAAGTCATTTTTCTTATTCTATCCATCCTATGGAAATTTATAATAACAACGCTATTCTGCTATGATCCTACACAGATTTTAATGCTTGTCAACTTGTACCAATCTGGTATTGTTTGCACAAGTTCTTCATAATGTTGACTTCTTCCATATCCTGAGAGTATAAATTTAATACCAGTCAGGTAGTATCAATAACTTTTAAATAAATTTAAGTACAACTTTGTAGTAATTAAACAAATTTATTTAATATCAATAACAAAATAGAAAAAGAATAACGAATAGAGAACAACTAGAAATTTCGTTAAAAATCTCTAGTCTATTACTCAGCTTCTGTATATGTGTCAATTTTTACACATGCTCATTAGTTAAATATAATCTATTGCAATATGTCTTAATTGAAGAAAGTCTTTCATTCATCTATTTAGGTATACCTGCAATATGTTAAGAACAGAAATCAGTGATAAACTATATCACCATAATGAAGACACACTGTAATATACTAATCACACTTCCATTTATTATGATTCCTCATAACTCACTACATTTCATTTCAGCTTCATTGTGCTCTTAGCACCTTCATAAAATCCTAGCAGGAGTTTTTATACTAGAGTCCATTCAAAAGTAATTGTTCCTCATTTGCATAATATACATTTAAAGGTATTATTGGCATATAACTGATTTTCTAGGATAGATTAATAATAATAATAATGAGATAATTTATTCATATACTGTATGCGCATATTTATATAGTAAAATAATAATCTTTATTTAAATACAGACAGTACACAACTATACTTTGATCAGATTATTATTATAGATGGAAACTATAATGAATGAGACTATTATAAAATTAAATTTGAATGGAGAATTTTTCGTAAAAATTATATTAAAAGAAAATATGCTTATGTGTTAAAAAAGAAAGATTTTTAATAGATGTGTTTTACAAATTCTTATTTAAAGATCTAAAATTTGGATTCTTAAAAGAAGAGACTATTCAATGAAGAAGTGAGAGATAAATGTAGGTTGGAAGAAACAAGTAGAGATCAAAAATAAAATGTGTGAGTGATAAAATAAACATGTATTACTGACATCATTAAAAGAATTAAAAGACTGAAGTGGGGTTGCACTGAACATTTACTAACAAATATGATAATAGATCCTAAGAAATTTTAAAGATCTACAACCAGAACATGAATAACACATTTAGATAAATAAAAAAGCTTATTGATATTATATGGAGAAAAAGATCAGAGAAAGCATATTAAACTTTGGCAGTCCTTTATTCTTCAATGAATCAATAATGATTGAAAATGATGATGAATGATTATATTCTTTTTTTTTTCATACATTTATTACTACTTAAATAATACATTTATCTTTCTGTAAAATGTTTTCAATAAAAATTAAAAAAAAGTATATGAAATTTAATTTGGTCGTCTGTTTATATCACAAAATTAATCTCTTTTCAAAATTATATAAATCTTTTATTACTTCATATTTATTTTAGTATTATCAATCATATTTTAATATAAAATAATATATGTTCACCACAGTTTCACTGTGATAACTTTTTTTCCTGTCTAAATTTCTGATCTTTAGTAATTTCTTTCACTTAACTATTCATCGAATAATTATTTTGTATAAAAAATGATATATAAAAATTACCTTCTTTTTTTACAATTTCAACAATAGCTTCCATAGTTATCAATTTTTCTTTTTCAATTTCTAATTCCTTTTTTAGAATGTTATTTTCATTTTGTAATCGTCTGACTTCTTGCTAAGGAAAAAATTATTATAATTTAAACTTAACAAAATTTTATAAAATTATGTAAATGATTTGTACAAAAACAATTTAACATTTTATGACTACAATAAAAATATTTTCAATGAAACTAATACTAACACCAGAATTAAATTATTTTTGGTTCTTCAGAAGATATGGATAAATATTTACTGATGAAGCCTTAAATAATCATTTAAAAAAAGTTATTTAAAGATGTAAAAAGCTAATGAAAAAATATTTTTCCTATTTAACAGATGTGTATGTACTTTACTGTAATCAGTATGCAATTGGAGATGGTTTGGCCAAATCTTTTGACTTCCTTGCATGGATACTAAAATATATATAACTTATTTTCTTGAAAAATAAATCTGAAATGAAAATAAAATGCAAAAATAAATCCCATGACATGAATCTTGATATCTTCAAAAAAGCAACACATAATATTTGAATTGGCTATAATATTTATAAACTGTTCTTCTCACAAAATGTTTATAGCTATTGCTACTTCTCTATATCAGTCATTCTTCTCTTTTAGGTTTCTAATCTTCATACACTGGATATAATAATAACTTATGGGGGGGGGGGGTCCTCTTGTCAAAGTAGAACATACTTTGTTCAGCTGATTTAATGAAACTGGACCAGCTTGGAAGACTTTAATAATAATTAAACTACTGCTAGTTCTTAAATAGGTTTTTCATTAATTTAAAATCTTATAAGCAAAATTTTTAAGATTGGTTACATTAAACTATTTATAAGGCTCATTTGCTGAATCATGAAATAAAATATAAATATATATAATTATACTGATCTGTTTAATTTTGATGTAGTTTTTGAAAAGCTAGATACAAATGAATTACAAATTTCCTTTGTTTCTGCTATTTTGAATATAATTAAGGATATTTAAGTAAATGGAGCCCTCCTAAAGATATTTATTAATTGTGTGCTAGAAAAATTTTTATGAAAAGCAGTTTAAAATTATGGAGAGTGCAAATGTGTAGAAGACTTATGTATTTCTTATATTGCATTTATGAATCAAATTTTATTTGCTGTTTATAACTACTATTAATTCAGCCTATCAAAAATCTCTATAAAAATTGCTAATTTCTTTTGATAAAAAATACATTAAAAAATATTCCTTAAGTTTTTGCAGTGATTCCTTTAAAATAAATTTGTAATATATGTCTAGCTATAAATTAGAGTATAGTATTTAAAATTAATTAGTGATTTAGAATACAAAATTAAAAAATGGAATTACTGATTAAAAAGTTAAAAACAATTCTCTGATAATTATTTAAGTTTTTAACAAATACACCTTTACTCCTCTTAGTGATGGCAATTGGTTCTCCAAAACAAATCATTAAGCAAGAATATTACATACAGAATATGTATTTATAATGAGGGTCTACGGGGAAAAAATCTGTTCGTAAAGCTAAAAAATTACACTAACTTAGGAATAAAGTACATATTTAAAAAAATATTCATTAATACTTATTTTAAATGCAATTTGTTTTTCTTTTTAAACTTTTTTCTAATTCAATATTCACATTTTAAAATGTTGTTTTTTATTTGATTTGAAATCACTTGGGTATAAACAACATTTTTAACAAAGTTACAAAATCAATAACTATTTTTACATAATTACCAAGTGTTCTAAAAATAATACACAGTAATTAAGGAAGACACGCGTAGTTTAATATTTATATTTAGTGTTTTACTGAAAGTTTGTGATGATGGTATTTTAGTTGTACTGTACCGTTTTTGTATATTGGACTATTTCATCATCTAATATAAGTGTTGAATATCTTTAGAAAAATTAAACTTTATTTAAATAATCCAAGAACTGTACATTATATTTAAATAAAGTTTAATTTTTCTAAAGACATTCACCACTTATATGTACAATATAAAGTATTATAGATTCATTAATTATATATATTTTAAGTTTATACGTTCTTAATTTAAAAAAAAAAAATTTCCCGATTGTTATAGTGAATAATCGATTGTAAATTGAAGTAGTGGGTACAAATTGATGATGATCTCTATTATAAAATATTGCTAAGTAGCCAATTGCTAAGTGAGGTTTAGGTATAATATCAATTTTATAGCTAGGTTTTACTAAAAAGTAAAAAAAAAGAGGAAGCTAGACTAAATTGTACCAAGTGGGAAATAGCATGTGTAGCATGACATATATCTACAGCTTGTTAACGAAAATGAGCAAATGATAACATAATTGAAGAATATATTACTAAAAAATTTAATTTTCAGGAATCTAATTATTACTGAGACAAATAGTTGTATATTTTACTCAAAAAAAGTTTTGGTATAATAACAATCTTTATGTTACTATTTGTGATATTTTTGACAGAAAATTTACGTGAAAATCTTCAATATTTAGCTACTGACCTATAAAAAAAAATATTAAAAACATTAAGGTTGAATAATTGTAATAATTGTAAAATAAATTACTCTATACTTAATACTTATAAAAATTTAGACAAATGTGTATAAATACTGATTGTGATGACATAAGTAAAATTCATTTATGTTTACAATCTCTCTTGTTAATATTTCTTATAAGATAATATGTAAATTAATGACCTTCAGTAATTACTTTATTAATAGTAGTAAATATTGTAGGATTATAATATTTGATTTCGTAATTAAGAGCAACTTAATATATTATTAGTTTTTTTAGGCACAATATTTTTATCCAGATAATAATTCATGTTAATTCTTTATTGTTTAATTTGCTACTGCTGCTGATATAATTTTGTATTTTGATTTACAACCTAGTTTTTTGATAACTTCTTAACTTATTATAGCATTTGGTGACAAATTAGATTTGGCTGTTGCTGCAATAATGACTTAGATCAGCTGAATATCGGGAATAAGTTTTTTTTCTAAAGATGATATTCATTGATACTTGATTTGATATAATGTTAGTAATAATACTATGAAACAATATTGTACAGTTAATAAATAAAAAGTTTAATTTTCTGAAAAAAAAAAGGGGGAATTAATGGTTATGTCTATAAAATAATCAATCTGTGTTACAGAATATATAAGAGATGCTAGAACAAATTGTATTATTAATTGACCGTAGGAACCTACTATCTATATGTCTAAATCTGCCTTCAAGTAGGAAACATATGTACCATATTCAGAGAATAATCAATCACTTCAAAATTCTGAAAATATTATTTGAAAAATTGATGATGTTGAAGAAGAAATTGCAATGTGCTTGCAGGCTGGTTAAATAGATTGAGTTGTGTAATGATATCTTAAGGGTCTATAGATTTAAGTGATCTATCTGAATAAAAATACATATCTATTGCAAATGTATAGAATATGGCAATAAATATTAAAAGGATTATTATTTTGGGGAATATTTTTTCATTGACAGACTAGTGCAGAAAATGTATATTAAATAAAATTTATCTCTGATCATACTGTTACAAAGTTTACTATATATTTTAATATAAAAAAACTACAAAACATTTATGAATTCTTGCAGATAATTTGATTTCTGTGGCAAAAACAATTGTATCATCTCCCTCCTCCCCACAATCAATGAGTTTTGTTCTTAAATATTTTTAATTTTGTAATTGAGTTACTAATATATCTAAATACTTTCTATCTAAACCAATTATTAAGATTTAAAATGTTTACTTTTCTCTAATAATTCTAAGGAAGAACTCACAGTATTAATCCCATCCCAACCTTAATTCAGATGAAACTCACAAAAATACTTCATAATCTAAGAATGTTGAACTATCATTTCAGTTATAATAGAGCACAGCACTCCATATTTAAAAAAAAAAATATTAATTTGTTGCATGAATAATGCTACATTTTAAGATACTTTGATTATTTTGAGGCAAATAACCAACTCACTACTAACAAACCTTTAGCTAACTTGCCTTATATCTTTAAAGTTACCAAACTACAGCATTTTACTGATTTTGTGGCGAAATGATAGAAATGAGATCTCATTTTCATTTTGATGGTACAATTATTAATTGAAATATTTATTTTAGATCTATAGAGTTTATATACGTATATATATTATAATGGCATGGAAAAGATCGGGTGAACCTGGGGTGATGGAAAAATCATCATCAATCCCAGTTCAACGAGATATTTCAAATAATGAAATTTAATAAAAAGTGTAAGGATTTAATATATAAGATCTAATAAATAAAATATTTGGAAGTAATGTTCAATATCAAAAAATATATAAGTAATGTTATATATTATGGGAGCATGAGAGATTTTGATATCTCTGAGAGATCAGCCTAGTAAACTCCTTAGAGTAACTATAAATATAATTAAATAAATTCATCAGCATTAAAATTAAGTAATAATCACCCATCATCATGAATGATCAATAATAATAGTAAATCAACAGTCAGTCTTGTGACTGTATTTGAAAATGGGTTTACTGTAGACAAGGTGAACTATTTAGTCATTGCCAACTTGGGGCAATTATTTAAACATTAATTTGGATGTACCAACTTAAGTGGTAATCCATAGAATATTCAACCATAAAAAATTAATAATGCTGGGATACTAAAACATGCTGATCATCATCAATGATCTGGCTATTTAGTACCTATAATGTATATAAACAAGGCAAAACTCTCCATACAGTAATGCCACCCTCCACTGGTTGCTCTGGTTGGTACAGGGTGGCACTATTGTATGGAGAGTTTTGCCTTGTTTATAAACAATTATGTGCTAGTATAAGAAATGGTGATCATATGATACCTATAATGTACTGGCCAACTATAAACTTAAATTCTACTAGAACAACTAAAATAAATTATAGCGCATGGGTTTTAAAGAATATTCTCGTTGTGCCAACCAGGATGATGATCATTGACGGGAATATCATCATTATTACTGGACATCCATAAACACCAATATAATCCCCTTTTATATATCAGATCATTATGCTCGAATCTAGCTCAGAGAACATAAGCTCTATAATAACTGTTATTGTGATCAAAATATGATGCAAATATAATACTCTAAAAACCATTTAGAATTAAGTTTATTGGAATAGTTTTAACAATGAAATATAAGTTTATTAATAACAATAAAAACAAAAATTGAATTTAAGGTCTCTAGAATAAAGCTGTACCTATGTAAGCTAAATGATTTTGATTAATATACAACAAAAAAAAACTATCACATTATGACTTACAATACCTCCTAATAGGTTTACAATACCTCCTAAAGGGTTTACATAAAATGCATATATATATATATATATAATGACCTTCCAGGTTGGCACCAGGAAGAAATGTGGGAAGTTCAATGGCTAGAGATAATTATTTTTTAAAAAATGACTTGTGATATAATTTACTATTTAAAATTAGATTTTAAATAAATTAAAACTTTAGTTGAGTGTACCGGTTGATAAAACTTTAAGTTATATATGTCCAGTAGTGGAAGAGGAAGATGGACAACATCAGGGGGTGTTGGTATGAGAGCAAAATTAATAGGAAAGCTATAGCAGGTGTTATGCATTGGTTTTCTAACTTATTATCTACCCCAATCCAAGAGTTACCTTGTATATGTGGGTGTATGTTCATTTTACATCATCTTACACTTTGTTCATATTTTATATTATTACTTATAATGTCCAAATTGTAATAGCAGAATTTACATGCCATAGTAAACATACACACATATATCATTAATTAGAATTTTTTTTATATATATATTTTATTTATTATTTCCTAATTATGCATTGTTTAAAATCTTGTATTTAAAATGGTAAAGGTTATCTGTTCATTATTGGGTAACATTTCTAACTTAATATTTAATATTTAATTTTTTTTTTCCTTCCTTTCATTCCAATATTCTATTATTGACATTTTATAAGTAAGAAAATTCTGGCATGTGTCCAAATTCATTATAAAAGGGGGGGGGCATGAGAGAGAGTGCTGACAGGAGATTCTAAAAAGGAAAGGTAAAAAAAAAAATATGGAAAATAGAATAAGTTTTTAAAGGAAATAGTAATATAAGGGAAATAACATCGTGAAAATTTACTATTGTTCCTGTGGATGGTTTTCCTCTCATACTTATTGAAATAATACTACACATGGAAGAATAAACTCTCAAGGTACCAGCTCTGGCTTTTATCAACTGATGGTTTAAGTTTGCTGTATTCAAAAATGCCTAGATATTATGTAAGATTATTAATTATAGTTCATTTTAACATATTTACTATAAATCAATAATATCGGAATTATAAAAAAAAATATTAGAAATGAAGATAACTAAGAAAAATTATATTCAACGCTATCGTGGAACACTTTATGTGCTCTTAGTTTTAAAAAAGTTTATATTTATATTATGCAAAGTAAAATTAAAATGAAAGAATTTATCTAATTTAACTTGTTTATCAATAGGATAGTTATATACCAAAGAACTTTATTATTCACGTATATACATAAAAATGAATAATTAAATGCATAACTTAACAATATTTATTAATTATAACAACGTATACATGCATGGATGGATCATTGACAATGATTAATGAAAATTATATTAAGTACTAAAAACTAAAGGAATAAAGTCATAAACTGTTGCAAGAATTATTTTACCGAATTGGAGATTTTGTTTCTTGTAATTCGTTCAAACTTTCAAGTTTAAAAAAAAATAACTCAACATTTAATGATTAAAATGTTGATAGGTATTTCTTCTTATTGCTTATACTAGATATATATATATTGTTAAGCTAATGTAACTTATTATTGTTGTAATAGGACAATGTATTATCTTATATGATTTAGAAATCATATTATATATAATCCTATATTCAAGTGTGTGTGCACTGTTGTAAATTTTATTTTTTTCAAAATTGTATTTTATTTTTATTTCAATTTCGTTGGTGCAATTTGTTTAAAAAAATAAAGAATTTAAACCTTGTCTGTTTATAAATTTGTTTATGTAGGAAATACGTTGAGTGCAGTTGGATGTAGAAATGGTTGAGGGATGATTGTATTATATGGATTGAGTTATACTCTCCTGATTATTTGCTTATTAAATCGTGGGTGGTTGGTGTACTTATTTATTTTAGAGCATATCGCTGAAATAGTGGTATTTTCTTTTCCTTTTAAATGAAGTAGCAAATGCCCCATTTATTAATAATAAGTCAGCTAAGTTATGTAGCCTTTATGTCTTAAAGTTAGTGGATGTTAGATTAATGAGTTAAAGCTGAGTTTGGAGATGTTAGTTAACCTTCACGCATATAGATGCAAATGTTTAGTTATTATTCCCCTCCCTTTCTGCATTTGGATGTAATTATCGTCAGATAATAGATATTGATTATATCAGATAAGTGTTTTATAGATGTTTATAATCCATTTTAAAAAGATCATAAGTTTAATGATTAACTTGTTGCACCATTCGTTTTGTAAATAAGCTAGTAAAAGTATGATTTATAAATGCATTATATTTATAATGTTATAAAGGCACACATACTCAAAAATATGGTCGATAAAGAAATAGTGGAGAAAACTATTATTAAAATTATTGGTTACAAATAGATATTAAATCATATTACATATCTTATCAATATCTTATTTGTTTTCATTGTTAACAATTCATCCTCCAGTATGAATGAAATATTAACTTAAGAGAAAGTTTATTCTGTCTAATAAAAAGGAAAGCAATAGTAGAATTATCACTTAAATTGATATAATAAATATTAATTAATTTGTGTTCCTATAAGGGAAATATTATAATTACTAGCAAGGTGTATAAAATAATATTTTTTTTATTTACTTTGTCTTTTGTTTATAATAAATGTTTTATTGAAGTAATATCCCATATGAGTTGTTTTATTATATAAGTTCAATTGTCCATTTCCACACACACATATGATCAACATAATATAGCTATAGAATATATAGATTTGCCAATATAGGTCATTTACTTAGACAGTCTAAAGGTAACAGATCTTAATATTGCAGTGTCAAAAATATGTTTTACCTTGCTTAGAATAGATGGTGATGTGTGGCAAAAGGTACCCAATCCTCATCATTGTCTATACTGTACTGAATGCAATAATTATCAATTTCACAATAGTTCTTATTATTGAATAGATGCTTAGAATATAATTGAATCAACATTACGGAATTGTTGTTTATGAATGTTTATATCATCCTTATTGGCATTCAATATGACCACTATATCCTATAACCTCAACTGAGCTAAGCCATGGAGTAATAACAACATAAGAGTTTATCAGTACAAAGAAAAATATTTTCAATTATAAATTTATTCTATCTTGTATAGAATTGGCGTCTGGGCATTTAACTGTACATAAAGTGATATAAGTGAAGAATGCAGAGGTTACAATATATATATTGTAAACCATAC
>JAQFVV010015682.1:0-12361 GCA_028023455.1 Epiperipatus broadwayi
AGAATAAAAATATTCAAAATACAGCAAAACTCTCCCATATAGTAGTGCCATCTTGTGCTAACAAGAGCAATCAATGGATGCCAGAAGGCTTGTGCATAAAATCCCTATCTAGTGCCTACTCATCCAATATCCCCAGACTAGTTTCTGGCTTGTGGCCTTCATCAGTGAGGAGCCTTGGATCTGAGAGCACTGCACCTAGATCTTAGGATCTAATGCAACCCTCCAGCACCCACCTTTTAACTCTATTTAACTATTTGGCTATGGTTGTTAAAGAGCCAAAGACACCAAAATGTATGGGTACTGAATTGAGTTCAGACCCATATGACTATATAAGCTATTGAGCTTGGATTGAAAATATTAATAGTGTTTTCAATTTCATTCTCATAGTTTTGTAGTTAAATAGAGTTAAAAGGTGGGTGCTGGAGGGTTGCATTAGATCCTAAGATCTAGGTGCAGTGCTCTCAGATCCAAGGCTCCTCACTGATGAAGGCCACAAGCCAGAAACTAGTCTGGGGATATTGGATGAGTAGGCACTAGATAGGGATTTTATGCACAAGCCTTCTGGCATCCATTGATTGCTCTTGTTAGCACAAGATGGCACTACTATATGGAGAGTTTTGCTGTATTTTGAATTGTTTATAACAATTATTGTGCTAGTATGAGATAGTGATCATGTGATGTTTAGAATAAAAATAGATACAAAAATTGACCTCCCAGCAATTATTTTTCTTTAAAGTCCTTCTACATAAGCACTATTTTTTTTTATATGTTAAAGCGTTCACCGGGAAGCGAACCTGGGCGCCGCTGCTTGGAAGGCAGCTATGCTAACCACTAGGTCACCAATGCTTGTCTATATAAGCACTATTGGATGCCTTTTGTCCAGAATACACTATTTATCCTTATCTTATATAGACTCACAATACAGAAGTAGTGCATCCATCTCCCATGTTTATAACATGAAGCTTGAATCCAGATTGAGTAAAATTCTTGAAATATTTATTAATATATATGTTTAGTTACACAATTTAATTTTAAATGATATATTTTTGTTCTTTCCAAAATTTATGTTAAAAAAATATGTTTTTTTTTTATTATGTTTAGTACATTTCCAAAAAATTATTCATAGAGATATTAAGCCTTCAAATTTATTGCTCGGAGATGATGGCCACATAAAGGTAAGACATTCTTAATCAGTTACATATACTCTTTATATATATTGTACCTATTGAAATAAGTTTCAATATGTGATGTAATGCCAATTGTAAAAAAAAAATATTTTTTTTTTGCTTTGATTTTAATAGTGAATATATTAATTAACCTGGGGAACATTGGAATATGTTGCTATGACAACATTAATATTTTAGAAAGAAACAATTATTAATTGTAGTATAAAAATTTGTGGATTGACATTATTCATTTTAAAATTGAATGTGTAAATAAATAAAGTTTATAGTCTTCAGAAAATTATTATTTTCTTTATTATATATATTTTTGTTACTGCCTTCACAATAGTAGATTACAAATAATACATTTAAATATTTAAGGTCTCAAGTATGTTTCTTATTTTATTTGTATAATATTATATTGAAAATGTGTGTAAAAAGTATATTTCTATTGCTGTCTTTAAAGAATGTAGTCTTAATTGCTTAGTTTATGTTGGGTTGAAAAAAATCTTATTTGTATTTTAAAAACATAAATGTTTAGTTATATGTAATAATTGTGACATTTTTTTGTCATTATTATTATGTAATGAGATTTTTATTTGTGGAATGCTGGCTAGAATTGATCAAAGAGTTAATATAGAGCATTGCTATATTTTCTCTTACATCATTTAAAAAATTCTATAAATAAAATTAAACAGTTGCTTCAATAGAAGCGAATCTAAATTTCTTCTTGTAATTTGTTTTATTTGTTTTTAAAAGCATATGATTATTAAATGAATAGAATGATGGGATGAAAGCAATAGTATTAGTCTATTAACTGGACAAAATTGTCAGGAATTTATAAGAGGTGACAATTTATTGAAAAAATGAAAATTCCTAGTATTTAAAACAAAAATAGAATATTTCTTTGCTTTAAAAATGGATATTATTTACTTTAGATCGGAAGAGCATAAAAATACTAACATAAAAATGTACCCAAAGATTATGTTTATCTATTGACAATAATTCCATGAGATCTATGAATTATTTATGCGCAAGATATAAATGAGCTTAATTTATATCGCATTGTCATGGATGAAACTATGTCTAAACTTGTAATGTTTTACGAATTAAATATTTATTAAAGGAAAGAATATTTACATTGCATTATCATGGATATAAATTAATATTTGTACATTTTTAACATCACATAGATTGAATATCTGCTAAATGAAGGAATAATTTGGATATTTAGAAAATTTTGGTGCTTCAAATTTAATAGCTTTTTATGATATTTCTACTTTTTCTGGAATAACAAAACATTGTCAGATTGTGGTTTAAGAAATAGACATTAGAACTATGGTACTCTTTTGGAAATGTTATATCTAAGGACAATTAATGAGGTCATTTTCTGATATATTATTATTTGTTTTAAGTCGCATGTTGTTATTAAATTAGTAATGACTTGAATGGTTGCTATTCTTTCACATGTGCCTTACTATTGTTTTCAGACAGCCAATAGCTGTTAAACAGCGGTCTGATGAGCAATCAGGCCTAGACACATGACAGAGATTTTTTGATAAGAAAAGAATTATACCACTCTTTTCTTTTACTTAACTTTTATATATATAAGCCAGTCTTAAGCATGTTGGCCTGAGAGCATGAATATATAAACATATACATTTATTACTCACTGAGTTATTAATTTACGATATTAACATCTAGAAAATTGCGGTGTAGTAAATCTAAAATTTCGTGCTGTAATATCATAAGTTAATAAATGTATATGTTTATATATTCATGCTCTCAGGCCAAGATGCTTAAGACTGGCTTATATATATAAAAGTTAAGTAAAAGAAAAGAGTGGTATCATTCTTTTCTTATCAAAAAATCTCTGTCATGTGTCTATGCCTGATTGCTCCTCAGACCACTGTTTAACAGCTATTGGCTGTCTGAAAACAATAGTAAGGTGCATGTGAAAGAATAGCAACCTTTCAAGTCATTACTATTACTATTATTATAATTACATAGGATATAAATGATAGTATAATTTAAATTGAGTAGAGATTTATTTTACATGCTTAGAGTATAAGAGTTATGTTTTTCTAATTCAAATTTATATTTCATGACTTAGTAATTATTATTTTAATTAAAAAAATATTTATCTCTTTATTCAATCATAAATTAATCTCAAGTATTTATTTTTATTTTATTCTCTTAGAATGTAAACAAATAGGTAGATTCATCTTTAGTATATATTTATTTTCATTAAGTATTTTTTATACATGAATGTCCTTGACTCTTGTATATTTTGAAAAGTGCATATGTGTTACAATACATCTATCTTACATAAATATACATTTTTTAGATTTAATATTTTATAAGTGAAGTTTGGTATACAATCACATATTTAATTTAAATTAACATCAATTGAAAACCTATTGCATAAAGTATAATCAGATCATATGTATATATTTTAAATGTTTATTTGTCATATATATATATATATATGATTTTAATTTTTATCCATTTGTTAATAAATTTTGAATTAATTTAAAACAAGTAAACTTGTTTTGTTATCATTAAATTTTACAGGCAAATTTATTGGTTAATGATACTTGGATAAGATGCAATTCATGAATGGAATATATCACATAATTCATTCGAATCAGTTACAAAATAATTTGAAAATCAAAATATAGGATGATAGAGTATAATTACATATCATTTTCTCTGTATTAAATCTAATGTTTATTATCCAACCTGACATTCTTAAATATTTCATAAATAATTAGAAGCTATATGAATTGATTTGATGATTGATAAGGGTACTAATATAATCATTGATGATGAGTAAAGATAATTGCAATTAAATGTTTGCGTATTTTATTTTAAATCATTTTTGATTAAAGTGACTATTATATTAAGTCAACATACTGCCATAAAGATCAAAATCTTATTCAGTTGTAGAGCTGGTAACAATAATATATTTATTTTGTTACAATATATTGTACCGAGACAAAGTCGGTACAGGTATATACGCACACACATGAGCAATGTAAACACTCTATATTTTTTTCTTCTTTCACTTTCAACTTATGATAGGAAATAAATGTAGTTTTCTTTCAATGCGTTATAAAATACACTGTAAAATAAAATGTTAATATTTCTGATTAAATAGTTTAAGGCTTTCATATAATCTACTATAATAATATTCTCTAAAAAAAAATAAAATATAAAATATTACTAATATGCCATTTTAAATCTCAATAAGTGATTCCTACTTGTATATGCCGCGGGGGTAATTAAAAGGGGTTTATTTTAGATTATAACTGTAGTGAAAGTTAAAAGCTTATAGAAGTGATTTTGAGACAGATTAAATGCTCGACTTTTAAACTAATGTAAGTTAAATTGTTCTCTTAAAACACGCACACATGTATGCATAAAAGGTGTGAATAAGTAGGAATTTTTTCTAACTGAGATTGCAATATGAGATTGCATAAACCTAAGATTGCCTCAAGCATATGGATTGAGTGGACATTACGTAGGACACGGACCCCAATGACAACTCAAAGAATATTGAACTCTGGGTGGAGATTCGATCCTCAGATAATAACCAACCCATATAAATATGAATCTAAATCTAAAAAAAAGAAAAAAAAGGCTTTTTTACACTCCTTTTCTTTTTGCTTATATTTATGCTTATGCTTATAGTTTTTTCCTAGATTCCTCCGGAAGCTACAACTAGAACTTTTCTTTTTTTTGCTATCCGGTTTATCCAATATGATCACTGTGAAATTAACATTTAGAGCGTCGATCGTCATGATGGGCTAGGAAACCCTTCAGTGATTGACCGACGCTCCGCTGCCAGAACATATCCACAGCTATGAATGATCAACAACAGTACCGTCCGAACATAGTGCTCCAATCAGTCTAAGGACGTTGTTCCGTTTAATATACAAGAATCGTCCAAACATACTACGCTGAACTTATGTGAAATGAATAACCGTGTATTATGGAAACATCATCTATCAGGTTCGAACCCTCACCAAATTAGAAGCAGCAGAAGACTAAGCAAAATCCTAGGTAAACATTTTTTTTTATAATGCTTCCATTCATTCTTTACGTAACTTAAAAGGCAATCTCATAATTAATTAAATTCGACTTTCGTAAATCAAATATAAAATGATCCGTAATCCCTCATATTTAAATCTTATTATTTTAATCTCAACTTTCGTAAATAAAAATATCAGATGCTACATAGTTCCTCATATTTAAATCTTAGGACTTTTCCAGTTATGAACTTTGATCCTAATTATTATTTTCTTTCGCAGATAAACTATAACACACACCTACTTTCAAAATGTAAAAAGAGAAAAAATATATTTTATCAGCCATGTTTATTATGCATAATATGTTCTTTTCTGTGCGAGTGCGAGAATGCGCGTATGTGCATGCAAATAAAGCTATTAATCAATGTTTCATTTTTTTATAATCAATAAATTTTTTTAATTTAAACTAGTCGAGCATTCCTCAAATCATTTTCTATAATTAAATATATTTTTTTTTTGAAATTATTATTAAAATTAGCATTTATTCATGCAATTAATTATTTTACTTTTAAATTTGTCTTTCTTATATTTTTTTGTTTTTATTTTCTTTTAAATTTCATTCATAAACATCGTGCCGTAAGTCACGATGTTTACTTATTATGTAGTTAACCTAGGTTTAAGAGTTGGGAGGGCCTATTATTAATAAATATAAGTAAATGTCAATAGAGCTAGTATAAATAATTCTATTGGACTGTATGATAAAAGGGGGGATGATATTATAAGCGTCTAATTGTTTATTCTAATGATGCCTCAACCGAACATTCGTATTAGTTATAAATAACCAATGATCCCGTCCAATGCTTGGACCGATCTGTTAATCAACCGATCTTCTTATCCATTGGTTAATATTGTGTCATTTGCCAGAATAATAGTCTTGAAGGCAATTTCATCGCGACCCTGAGTGACCCCTATTGGTCCATGCTGGGAGTTCGAGCTTATGGGCAGGGATTAGACTTCAAAATCGTTTTGATATGACGTAAGGTGATGCGAGAAATTAAATTGTGAATCAAATCATCGTATCTGGCGCCCTCTTGTGTTGATAATGAACAACTATTGATATAAGAAAAAATAAATAAATCTTTACGCTGTATCATGTTTGTTTTGGAGCTCACAATCCCTTTTAGGAACGGTTTAATAGGGAGCCGGTGCAAGGGGATAGGGCACGGTAAAATATATATAGTTTTTAAATAATTTTAAGAAAAAATAAATGGATTATATAATTTAATGTGGTTTTCTGACATCAATTTCCATTTAAGAACAGTAAAAAAATAAGCAAAAAAAAAGTTGTTAGATCAGCTATTGTAATTAACTTGACACTTTATTTCTGTGAATTTTTTACTACTGCTAGTGCTGCCACCAGAACCATTCTTAACTGGTGTCACCACCTCCACTATAGCCACCACTGCTCCCCTCCTCATCACCATTCTTAAAAGTCATAGTCTGCTACTCCTTGAAATTTTCCAGTTTTAGTTCCTATTTATTTCAATAGGTAAATATTGTTTTCCAGAATTATTAGTAATTATAGGCTTATAAATATCTAAGTTTCTTTACTCAGCTTTAACATTTTTTATTATTTAATATTTGTGAGAGGAAAAAATGCTTTTGTAGGTAAGATACATTAATGTCCATATCTCAGTTCTGTAAGTAACATTAGTATCTATATTCCAGTTTGTGCAATAGTTAATGTTTCTTTATTAATTAAATTTTAAAATGAATATGTTATACTAAAAGGTTTTTCCTCTTCATACTATGGTCATAATTAATATATTGTAAATTAAGAAGTGGTAACAACTCATAAAGTCAAAGTATGCTATTTTTCTAATTTCTTTGATTTTAAACATCATCACATTTCATTTCGAAGCACATGCCTAGAGGTTAATGGGAAAACTTTTGTAAATTTGAATTTAGAAATATTATGGTGCATTTTTACTTGTGTCAATATTTTTTATATTAAAAAAAAAGTTATATTCACAACTTAAATGTGCTTAAAAATTATTAAAGGAATAAAATATGGATATCATTGCCGTTTGAAAATGTATTACATTGCCTAAAGCCATAATTAAGTCTTTAATAAGAAATAGTTAAAAATCAATTGAAAATACAAACTAACATAGAAAAGAAAAGTTTGACAAAAGCTTATTCTTGAGAAATAAACTTTTAAACTTGCTCAAATTATAATAAAAAAATCTAGATAGATTTGAGCCAAGAGATAGGTTTTCTGTTCGCTTTACAAATTCTGTTATTTTATGTATAGATTGTGCACATGAACACAATATCAATGAGTGATTCTGAAGCTGTCAATGAAACTTCAGTGACATTAAGAAAGATTACATTTAGCTGGTTTCTTTATTAGATTGGTAATAAAATATTTCACAAGAATTCATTTTTTTGATTGTTTGAAGCATTTTAGGAATGAGTTTCCAGAAAGATGTTTGAGACGTCTTAAGTGTTGCAATTATGCCTTGAGTTAATGGCAATGCTGATCTACTTGGTAGCTGCACTCTATTTTGATGAGAAAAATGATCTTTCATTAATTTTTTCAAAAATAAAATAAAAATGTTTTCAATTTTAAAATGTTAAAAAATTATGTAAATTTGCTTGGCTTATCTGAAGAGAGAAAAAAATAAAACATTTTGGTTTATGAAATGGAGAATTTTAAAAATTATTGCTAAATTTTCTTTATCATTTATTACAGACAAATATCATCCTTTCAAGCTAATTGTGCATTTGCTTTGTGAGTGTTAATAATAAATGAATACTTTCTCACCAATACAAGATATAGTATTTATGCAGGAATAAAAGGAATCCTCTTATTCCTACAACTCAAACGTTTATATATGAGCAAATCTGAAGTACTGGCCAAGAAAGGATGATGATGGAACAGTCACATTAAATTACTATATATAATGTCTGAATGAATGACGTCGGTGAAATTATCTAGAATTTACTAAACGTCATTCCAACTGAAACTTAATAATATGTAAATAAGCATTTATTTATTCAAAAATCTAATTAAAAATATAATTAAAAAAAAAAACTTTTTAAAGAATGTTTTTAAAGTTAAGGTAAAATTTCTAATGGCAAAATTATTGAGGGGGAAAGGCAAGACATTTAATTGTTTTGTGTTTTGTTTTAAAAAACTGAAATTAAGGGAGAGTTGTCAATAACGAAGCTGAATGCCAAAAAAATGAACAAAAATCATAGACTATAAGTTTAAAAGAAATCATCAAAATAAAAATGACAATATATTTATTTACATTTTGCTGACAGACACCCACTTTCCTCACTGTTCCTAGTTTGCAGGCACTTGTAAACTGTGCTAACTTATACTTTGGCAGACTGGGTTGTGACTTCGGTAATTTTGATAGTTACCAACAAATGGCCATCCGGAAATTACCCATGCTCATATCCCTTCCTAAATTTCTGCATTTACTAACATGATCAAATAAGTCTTTGAATTGAAGAAATATTTCCCAATAAATGCTTATACTCCCCACAGTTAAAAACTAACCACAGTCTTAACAATTCTTAGACCTGAGTAGATAACTAAAAATTGCTTATACTCACGTCCAACTCTGTACAGTTCGCATGAAGCCTTATCAGGTGTACACAAATAAAAATAAGACCGTGTGCGGTCTGTTTAAGTTCCCTATCCTGCTATTTACACATACAGAGGCCTGGTCTCTGAGATGATATCCCTCATGTCAAAAAAGTCACTACAACTTTTCCAACAGCTTTTTTTCTGGGTCCTTTCTTCTAACACCCCCATGATACAACAGCAGGCAGCACCATTCACGAAGGATAAGAAAAAGCACTTGCTTTTTTCATCACACACTATTTATACATTTAACTGTAGAATATCCGATATTAATTATTATAAAAGGTAATAGCTATTTACATTAGGCTATCCCCCCAGCAATGCATCATTCCCCAAATTATCGTCAAGCTTTTAATTACATCTCTGCACATTCCTTTCACCTGCAAATAGTCTTTCAAATATTTATTATACTTACCCTTCCTCTTTAATCTTTTGTTTAATTAGTTTTAAAATAGCTCTAACTGAACAATACTATCTTTTTCTATACTTAAATCCATCAAACCTTTACCGCGTTATTATTCACATTTTATTTTATCTTTCAGCACTCTTTTTTCATTGCTATTAACTTACAATATATTGTCTTGAATTGCACTTGCAGGCAGTTGCCCAGGTTGTGGGTTCGCGTCCCGGCCGATGCTATGACATTTAAAAATATATATATATTTCTATAGTTAAGTTATTTCTTTTCTCATTTTTTCTGGAGTCACAAATCCTAGCTTTATAGCTTATACAAATTACAGTTACTGAAGCAATACTTTTTACCAAAATATAACCGGGGGCAAAGTAAATATTAATTCTGTATTTTTTTTTTAAATTTATAAATTATTATTCATCATTATTTTCATTTAAAACTCCTTTTTTAAAAAATAAATAAATAAAATATACCCTACTTGTCAAGCATTGGTAGTCGAGAGGTCAGCGACAGCTGCTTTACAAGCAGTTGTCTTGGGTTAGCGAGTTCGCTTCCCGGCTGATGCTATGACACATGAGAAAAATATATATATATATACCCTACTTAAGTGTATTTAAATTTATTATGTATAATGTACGGCTGTAGTCTTTAAATCAAATTCTATTATTATCACAATCTTTTCCCATTGTTTTCTTTTCATTTTGAACTCTTATTCAAAAACACTGTTAAACTATATTCATCTTTTATGCCTACCTTCTTGGATAAACATAACCTTAATAGGCTTACAATTTTTTATCAAGACTTTTCCCACCTCCCCCAAATAATTCAGTGATTAATCCAGTAGTAGTCTATAAATCACTAAAATTCTCTTCACCTGGTAATTGGAAAGCTGACTAGAAAGGCTTTTTTTTTATGAGGGGCTATTAGAAAAGCCTTTGCTCTGGTTAAAAGATGTTCTCCACATCTATATATTGTAACAGAATATATGAAATTTTGATATAACACAATAGTATATCTTACTTACTTATTGGCAGCTAGCTGCTCATAAACAAGCTTGGTTGTTTTAATTTTTGAAAACAAAACAGAAAGGCCAAGAATAAAAAGTTAATGTGAATTTGTGATGATCCTACAAATATAAAAATGAATGTGCCCTTATATTTTAAATATTGGTCCATTAGTTTCATTTGATATCTTTCAACGTTGACTTTTAACTACAGTGAACTTTACTTTTTGGGGATAATTTAACACATCTTACTGTAGCTATCCATTATATATTAATTTCAGTGATGTCACATATATTGTACCCTTTCCTTAGAGGAAAACTACTGAACAAAAGAATCCAGCTGTTCTGACTAGTTCAAGATAGATTGCTAAGATACAATATATAATAAAATGATATTTTTCAATAATTAAATTTATAAAAACTTATTATAATAAAATATCATAGCACTTAGGTTCATAATAAATAATTAGGATTCCAATTATAATATTTAATCTATTCATTCACTAATAAATCTAACTAATAACTAGCTCAATATTATAAGCAAATAAGGTTCTATCAAAATAATAAATACAACTGTAAAAACTTTTAACATGAGATGTTGAGACGTTCAGTAAAGTACACTAGCTTAGACATTGAGAATGCATCCCAAAAGATACATTCCCAATGGCATAAGAATATTACCCCACCAAATTCATGTAATAAACTGCCATGTAATATTCTCATGTCTTTCTAACACGCATTTAATAATCCTAAAATATGATTTTATAAATTTTTTACAGAAATAGCAATAAACTAATTAATATTCCTTTAATAAAATATTAATAACTTTACTCATCATCTCTCAATAAGAAATTTACCATCCTCCATAATAATAATAATAATAGTAGTAGTAGTAGTAGTGGTGGTGGTGGTGGTGGCGGCGGTGGCCGCAGCCATAGCAGTAGCAGTAGCAGCAGTAGTAGTAGTAGTCGTCGTCGTCTCCGCCGCCACCACCACCACCATCATCATCATCTTAGTTTCATTTCTAACAAACTAATAACAAAATGAATTAATTAACACCTTGTAGTTAAATATGATGAGGGGTTTTACATGATGTCTAACTACTTATAAAATAAATACAACAATAAGCAACTACATAATTTTTATGACTCTCAATATTAAATCTACTTAATGATTAAAATTTATTAATAAAAAAAATAATATAAGATTTTAAGTAAATATTGTACACTCTTTCTTTGTTCAATGTGGCATTCTTAAAAAAAATGTATTTTAATATTGTGGCAATTTCAACTATACCTCTCATTGGTGTTGTATCAATTTAAAAATAATTATTAATGATCTTATCTTCTATGATAATGATATATTTGGTTATTTAGTCAAATATAATAGAAATAATATCTAAGTAATCTTAAGGATCATATGCCTAAAAGTAATATTTTAAATTACCAATTTCTGTGGATAATGCATGTCGAATGAAAAATCAAATAAGCAACACACAGATAAATTACAACATGACTAAATGTAGATTTCAAAAACAGTTTACAAATTTATTTACAAATTAACAGTAGATTTGTAACATAATGTAATGAAAAATATTTACAAAAATAAATAAAAATTAACATTATTTAACATAAAAAAAAAAAAATGAAATAAAATAAAAATAGCCTTCTCTCTGGCCATTTTAAAATAAGATAAAATGAAACTTCTTTTTTTAAAAAAACTTAATATTATACTTATGCTTCTATAAAATATATTTCTTATGATATAAATGCACCAATACAAGTTTATATTTTAAAATACATTTCTTAAAGTTCAAATAAAATATTAAAAGAAGAATTATTTTTTTAAAAAAAGCTTTCTTTGCAATTTGGAAAAATATCATCCTAATATTTGAATACCAGAAAATTTTAAATAAAATATAAATATCTCTCTCTATAAAATTAATTAACTATTATGCAAAAAAAAAAAATTCAAGAGGAAATTTTATACACTTTTGTAACTTAATTAGGTTTAAATTATTTATAATAAAATTTAAGAAACTATCCCATACGTTATATTCGTTGACATTTGTATTACTTTCATTTTTTATTTTCT